>APFE031721122.1:7528-23754 GCA_000404065.3 Pinus taeda | reverse complement strand
GAGGGGTGGAGGGAACATTTCATCCGACTGGCTATCTCCAGTATCTACTCCACCTGCTAGGATCTAGGAATGCCTACTGTTTATGGAGCGATGCATGACCAACATTCCCCCTGCCAGATTTGGGACTGGTTCATGGATTGTTTGAAGGGGCTTGACACCGAACCTCTGCCCACACGTGCATTCCTCTGTCCACAATACCTATCAATCTTCCTCCCTACGAGAGGGATATCAAACACATAAGGGACTTTTTCTCCGGGATCCAAGCCATCAGAATCTTGGAGCAGTACCCACAGACTCCAATGCATTATGGAGACACTAAAGTTGCTTGATCCTGCATGCTCCAGACAACCACAAAAGCCCATCTATGGTAACTTCTAAACGCTTTCAAATTTTTATTAAAACCCCTTCGGGGATGTCTTCTTTAGTTTGGGTTCTTGCAATAGACTATGTTGCATTTGAAGAATATCATCTCCCAAAAAATTGGATATCTGGTTCGACTACAACATCTGTTACATGGGGCAAAACACTACATGATCCCATATCCCTGCAAGACTACAACAATATATCAGAGTCTACTATAATACTCAACTTGAGGCTGTGAGGTGGTGTTGTGACCTCCAGTACAACAAACAGACAAAAGGAGGCGTTGGGACTAGTACACAAAAAAAAACAGATTCACAGCAGAAGCACAAAAATGGAGGACTTTCTTTAGAATATCCTACAAGGGGGAAAAACTCCTACAGGGACCATAAAGCAAGTTGAAACTAAACCTAGTCCATACATTGTGGAGCAGCTGAATTATATTCGAGAACTAAATATAGAAATACCATAAACCGATAAGCAATGTAATACTTTTGTATCACAAGCCATCATCTGTCGATTCAATTGTTTCTAACCAAAACCTGTCGAACTCTTCCATTGGATATTCACAAACTGGACTGTTCACTATGAATTCACCTTTGTTCCAAGAGGTTTTTCATTGTCAAATTCCCTTCATTGGAGGCAAAAAACATTATACTACAGGAGGGACCATGGTTCTGGGGATCTACGGGCCTATTCATTACACCATGGTTTCCGAAATTTGATGCCAATACTATGGTCATCTCTAGGATGCCAGTTTGGGTTCAGTTGCACAATCTCCCATTAAAATTTTGGGATCATCAATTCCTTGCTGAAATAGGCAACATCATTGGGAGATATATTAAAACGAACACACAAAGACTTGGGGAAAGAATTTATACATTCGCACGCATCTGTGTGGAAGTAGATCTCAATAAAGGCTTACCGGATCACATACAACTGAAACATAAACAACGCAGCTAGACACAGACACTAGATTATGAAAATACAACATTAACGCAGCTAGACACAGACACTAGATTATGAAAATACAACATTTAGATGCAGAATATGCCGACAAATAGGACATCTACAAAATACATGTCCTGAAGAGAAGAAAGACATCCGAAGAAAGAAAACAATAGGGAAAAAAACTCCCGAGGGTTGGCAATTTCCCGCACCAGATCCTAAAGAGGAGAAGGAAGTTGATGTGGAAGAACCCATACTCAATGAGAACAATCAAACAAACAAAGAATTAGAAGTACGGGAGATAACTCCACAAGGTTCTATGGAACCACAACCGACAAAGATGTCAGATACAATGGGAACCAGTGGAACTAAATGACTACATACATCAAACAATGCTAATTCTCACAAGGAAAATCCTCGACCTGACACTAAAAATCCACTTGCACTTGTATCCACGATGCCGTATCAAGGGGAGTGGCGCAAGGTTGAGAAGAAGAAGGGTAGAAAAACATGATTTCTACTCATTTGTGAATTAGTTTGCTTTTATTGAACTCTTGATTTGCAGTCATTGACTTGCAGATGTAATGCAACTTAGCATATACATGTAATTTTGTTTTCATTAATAAAATTATGATTTTTCTTATGGGAAAAAAGAACACTAAATTATCATTTTGATTACATAATATAGAGAATATTAATATAATGGCATCAATGATCGTCTACAATAATGATATATTATGATTATATGAAGTATTATCAGAAAGGGAGAGGTTAAGAATAAAAGTCAATTTTGGGAGAATTATATTATTCTGAGTGTCTAAGCTTCAATAAGTTTGGCACAATTTTCGTAATAAAATCCTATGAGTAGGTAGATTGTTAGGGACACTTCCATTTCATAGCCTTGACTCAACCTAGTTAACAAAAAAAGAAAAAATAACTCCAAAAATTGTACCTCAATATTTTGTTAACGAAAATAGCTATTTTTTAATTTATTTTTTCAAAAATCTATTTGTTTGAGTTGTCTTAGAAACCAATTAAATTTTTTAACTTTTAAGTACTTTATATGATTTTCCTGAAAATTTTACACATAAAAATAAAATATAGATGTTCCTTATCTCATACTTTAAAACCCTTTTAATCCAAGCACTTAATTAAATGATTCGAAAGGTCAATTCAAGAGAGGATGGATCTATCCGGATGAACTACAAAGGAGTGGATTCCAAATACATGAATGTGATGACTCGAAAGATAACACCACACAAAATATAGATCGGAGAAGCCTCAAATCAATAACTTAATTACATTAAATTTATGATGAATATATTTCAAATAAAGTTGTTAAAGTTTGGTTAAATCTTGAGTCTCACCCTAGTAATTATTAATTATATAAAATAAAAATAAATTATAATATTTTTATAATAGTAATTGAAAATTTAAATTAGAAGTTGTTAATAGAAAAACCACTTTTGACGAATTAAATTATCCAGTGAGATGTCAAAAAGATTTTGGTTCATCACATACATTAATACCAAAATCAATTTTTTATTAGGGAATAAAGTGACCATGACCTAAATTTAACTTAATTATTATCTTGAGTGGATCTAATGGATACAACTTGAGTGACCCTAATGGTTAAGAGCAGGTGTTTCCTCCTAAAAAATCACAAGTTTAGGGTAGTGATGCATGTGCATCTAACCTAGGTCAATGGTTTACTAGAGGAGTTAGTTTGTAAAGTGAAGATTTAATTCATTATTGTATTTTTATATAGTTTTTAAGAGAAAAATAAGATTATTGTAAATAGGAGAAGATTCTAGAATATTGTGGAATGATTGAGAAAATTATGGATTAGTTAACTGTTATTTAGGGATAAGAGATTACATGAGAGATATTAGGGATCATGATAAATATTTTGGGAATTAGTTTAGAAATCTAGATTCTATTTAGGTCCTACTCTATTTATATAAATTAAGTCAATTGTTTGTGAAATTTTTTATCTAAACGAATCAAGCCTAAGTTTGCGAGATGAAATACCAACTTCAGTTTACTGTTTTGTTTTTGGTTCTGGTTGGGAGTGGTCATCTTGTCACAGCCATCAGACCAGCTGCTGGTACGTCTATCTTCTTAATTCTTATTTTAAGGATTTTCGCTGTTTTTTAATCTGGTATGTTGAGGGCTTTTTATACGCTCATTTTGTTATGATATTTTGTTTTAGCAGTATCTAGCTCATCTTCTGATCATACTTTTTATGAGCTGACCTTAAAACAACCCTTCGTTCGTAATTTTAATATAAGCTGACCTGAAATCATGGCTATGTTTTTTTGTGGATGGGATTGGTTTTAGGTCTGGTATCCACTATCCATCCCAACGAGGAGGGTGGCAAAGATGGATGTAAGCTGACGTTTAGCGAAGGCGCTAAATTTCCTGGCAAGGATTTCACCGATTATCTATTTCGGGTGAAAAATGAGTGTAAAATTTGTCTAGCTGACAATGTAATTGTGGAGGTGCCCCCCAAAAATTCTAATGATGGATATCAACCATACCTTGTCCCTGTGGATGAACCTATTTTACCAGGATCCTCCAGGACTGACGGCTTGGTCCTTCCTAATTTATTTCAAATTGGTGAACTCTCTGCATGGTATGTCAACTATGTGTGCTGAGTAAAGTCCCAGGTAAGAATATTATTATTATTATTATATCGTTTTGCAAGTTATTGATATAATAGGTGTGTTGAGTAAAGTGCCATGGAAGGATAGGAGGATTTTCAAGATATTGATATAACAGGTCTGGGTTCATCGCTTATTTTTGAACGGTATAATTATTTCTAGTATTTTTTTCATTTATACATAAATAATTTAATATTTTACTTTGGATGTGAGTTGTTTATATATTTTCAGGTAAACTGATTTTTGTTATCTGATATAATATGGTTTGTGTTTAGATGCCCTGTCATATTAGCAGTTTAATATACTATCTATATATTCTATACAAATTTGAAATATTTTTATTTCGTATTTTTGAAACACAAAGTAACACATATTATATATATTTATAATATTTATATATATATAAAAGATGAAGTTTCTGAGCAATTGAATTACAAATTAGTATTTGAATGATGGATAGGTTAAAAAATAATATATATATTATATATATATATTAAATATATATATATATATATATATATATATATAAAAGATGAAGTTTCTGAAGCAATTTAGTTACAAATTAGTATTTTGATGATGGATATGTTAGATATTTTTATAGTTTGAAATTTATTAATTATGTTTGTCAAATCTAATCGCTTATCATATATTAGAATTTTTGTCATTTAAAAAAAAAAAGAGAATAATACTTATTGAAAAGATAGTATGTAAAAATTATAATAGTTGAAAGATACAACAAAATATATAAGATAGTAATAGTAGATATAAAATGTAAAATTTTTAAATTTTTTTGAAACTAAATTTTTGGAATATAATGAAACATATTTTTTTTACCACAATTATGTTTCTATTTTTAAAATGAAATAAATATTTCATTTAACAACCTTGAACATTCTTGAATTAATAATTTCTATACATAAATATTAATGATAGAGGAAAAGAAGTAAAGAATTTTTAGATCTCGATTAGGAACACAAGAAAAGATAGCACATGATCATCCAACATAAATGAAATGAGGAGTTGTATTTTCTAGATCTACTCTAGTTTGATAAGATAACCTTCTGAGTAGGTACATTACTTATCCTTGGATTCTATTTAGATACTTCATTTATTATGGTATTGATGATATTATGGGAAATAGCTTGGATTTTTCTTTTGTTCAATGGTTTTCTTCAATTAGCAAGTATAATGATTGTTATTCTAACTTGTTATACAAATTTTCAATTCTTTGATTAAAATATTTTGTGATTCCTCATTACAACATACCTATATAATGCCATCATATATTTGTAAATATTGAGTTTGCTAAATGGTTTCATTTGTTTTATGACTTCACCTATTTTTCATTGAATCAACTTATGTCATGTTAAGATAAGAGTACCATATCTTTTATTTTCATGTTTGTTTTTAAAATAAAATTTTATCTTTATCTTAATTTCTTCAAGAAAAGACAATAAGTATTTATTAGAGTTTCTTTTCTGGGTTTAAGAGGATAGCTTAGTTTAGTTAGAACCAATGTTAATGATCTTAATTCTCAAGGGTAGTTAAGAAACACTCAATATATCAATGGATGATGGAAAAATCATTTATATATCAAATCTATATCAACTTTGTGATGAAGATGTTAGCATAAAATTTCTACATAGTTTAACGAAATAATCTTCATCGTCATTAATCCTCATAAAATAGTGGATCTTCTTTAGCACACAAACCATTGATAAATGGTTAACCAACAATATAATGTATTTAATAAAGAAAAAATAAGTAAATTACTAGTTCAATTTGGAGGTTGTTGAAACCTCAATAACTAGTGCGACGCTAGAGAAAAGTAGAATATTTGATATTTCTCAATAATTTATGAACATAAAATGTAGAGGACCATAATATGATCTTCAAAATCATTCTAAAACAAATATGAATCGTGTATCCAAAACTTTATAGCATAGAATGAATGTGAATCATGTATCCAAAAGCCCAAACTTTACATCATTAGAAAATGAATGTGAAACATGTATCCAAAACCCCAAGGTGAAACTTATTTGACAGTTGTATTGATTTTCCACTTTTATGGCATTCCTATCTATGTATGGTAGTGAACTTCTTGAGATTGTTTATATAACAAATAATGGGTAAAATAATGACCCCAAGTAAATATATATTTAAAATTATAATATTTTTTATTAATAATATTGCTCATACTTTAATTTAATGATAGTTTAGGTTGAGGCTTATTTATATGAAAGTAATCTTCTTGAGAATTTTTTTTTTTTTTTTTTTTTTTTTTTTTTTTTTTTTTCTTTTTTTTTTTTTTTTTTATTTATTTATATAGTAAGTATTTTTCTCTGGTAATATTGTTTATAAAGAGAAATATAGTAAGTAACGCAAATCAAATATAATATGGAATACCTTTTCATTTATTTTTTTAAATAGTAAATTATTTAATAAAATATATGTCCAAATTTTTATGTTTTTTGGTTTCAATTGTGATTTATATGTATATGATGTTTTACATGGATTTGAATTTGACGCCAAGTTAGCTACAGTTCTTGATAGTCAATTTATTTTTATTATCTATCTTTATATAATAATTTCCCTTCCTTTAGACAATATAGCAACAAATAATATGTTTCGGGCTATTATCACTTAAGAAAATTATTCAATATATATTTCTTATGAAAAAATGGTGTGCTAACAAATGAGTCCACTAATTCAAGCATACTACATTTATAGTAGTTAATCAAAATTAATAAATATTTGCTAACTTCTTAATGAGACATAATCATAATTTGGTGAAATAATTGATATATCCTACTCTAATTAGGAAAACCCAATATTTATACATTAGGAAATGGAAAGTAATATGCAGTCCTTTCATTCAACCTATTGTATGGGCACATAATTATCCTATTCACTACTACTACATACATGAGAGAAGAATAAAAGTATTTTAATATATATATGAAATATAGATGTTTAAATTAATTTAAATATGTGATTTCTCTATATACATTTTCATTTATTTATATTTAATTAATCGACATTGACCACCTCCCAAAAATGTATATGTATTTGTTATTTACTTGTTTTTTTTTGGTCTTCTCCCCTTTTTAATATTAATGAAGGAAACCATTTAATAATAGACTTTGTGCTAGAGATGAGGGAATTAGTTGTGATTTTTATTTGTTGCCTACCTAACATAGCTTATATGCACACAAATAGCCTTCCATTCTCCCCTCTCTCATGGTGACTCTTGAAATAGCTCCAAATTTGTGGCTTTTATTTTTTATGCAATATATAAAACCATTGAAATGCATAGGCATTTTGGAATGAAATAGAAAACCATATAACCAAATTCAATTATGATCTCTCTATATATTATTATCCTTCATGTGTTTGTAGAAGAGCTAAAAGCAATGTTAAGTGTAAGTTAATTCATGACACGTATCGTAAGTTTTGTAAAACTATCACTCCTTCCATCCAACTCTTTTTTCTTAGCTACTTTTTGTTCCATGCCTATATGTAATATGGACTATTATCCTAACTTGCTTTGAGTGAAACTATTGGATCTAAATGTCGTTTTTTAGATGAAAGTGTAGTTATTAGAAAAATGAACAATTGATAAGAGAGTAGTGATGTGAAATCTATATTTACATAGTCTAAAATGTTCAATGTACCATTGAGTCATATGAACATGTTGAATGTATTGTTATGTCTCTTCGAATAAATTCTCCATGGTCATAGAATTGACGAAATTAGAATATATAATATATATAATATATATATATATACAATATATAATTTCACTCTTAAACAATCAGCTACATCACATTTAAATGTAATATAAAAACAAAGATATGGCTTAAGTACTCATTATTAACTTGAAAAATCTTGATTGTATTTTAATTATTTATCCCTCATGTCATATCATACATGACAATATTTGAAGCTTTGTAATATAACCTCCTTCCTCAATTATTATTTAAAACTTAAATGATCACTTCTCATAATGACTTCCACCACATTTGGGGATGTCCATGTAAGACATAATGATTAAAATTACTTACAACCTTTGGACTTGTATCTAGCATGATATGAATATCAATTCGTAAGATGATGCTGTTAGTAACAATAATAACCATTCCCTCGCAGAATCATATACAATGAATGAAATTGTGTGTCAAAATAATCGTAATATTCAATGTTGTATGTACAACATGCCTTAAATATTTTTCTTATTTGAACGCACCAAGGATCGAATTTCTTGAATTATATTTATCCTCAATTAAGTGCACTATAATCATTTCATATTCCATAAAATTCTATTTGTTTCATGTCAATAAATTAGTTAGTGTGGGTGTTAATATCTTTAGAACCCTTATTCATTTTCAATGCGTCCTTTTGGTTAGAGGAAGTCCCAGCATTTCTATGCCAAGAATTTTGTTTGTCCTTTATCTACTCCAATTTAGTTCATGTATAAATACGTTAACCTACAAGTGAAGCCCATAAATTTATTTTCTCATTTTTTTTAAGGTTATCCCATGTAATAGAATACCTTTAAAGGGTTTTGAGATTATAATTTAATTATATAAGATGTTTACTTTAGAAAATAATATTTTTATGATATTGCCAAACAATTAATTGTGGTAGTACATGTTTAGGCTATACTGCATTCCTAAGAAAGACTTTTCTTACCAATTTTATGAAATTCATGCAAGAATTCTACCAATAGTGTAGGTAGAGAGGTAGGAATTATATTTTAGCACTCTTGATCTTTTTATTGTGGAGCCATAAACATTGGAATTCTTACCCCTTCAATAACTTATTAGTGAATTTTTGGAGAATGAAAATGCTTATGGGTACTTTTTGCAATGTTTATGTTAGGTCTCTATAATACTAGTGTAGACCCATTATTGTTATTTTTAGTGTATCCCCATTATTGTTATTATTGTGCCCATGTAGCCTTGTTCTTCTAGTGCAGCCTAGATAACAGTCCTACTGAGATGTGGTATGATACTTCCTGCATGACGAGCTTGTCCAAGGAAATATTTGAATCTATCCCAAAGATATGGAAATTTCATGTCGCTTTCCGGAGCTTGAAATTGAAAAACACAGAAGTGTTGCCAAAAATCCAAAGGCGATTCATCTGAGGCCTTCCATTGTTGTAACAATTTTTGGTCAAGATGTTCTGGATCAAAATGATGGAAAGTATCTTCAACAAGATCACGTAAATGCTGGAGTGAGTGCACACTGTAAATATTGAGTTGGCTAAATTGTTGCATTGGTTTTATGACTTCACCTATTTTTCATTGAATCAACTTATGTCATGTTAAGATAAGAGTAACATAACTTTTATGTGCATGTTTGTTTTTAAAATAAGATTTTATCTTTATCTTAATTTCTTCAAGAAAAGACAATAAGTATTTACTAGAGTTACTTTTCTGGGTTTAAGAGGATAGCTTAGTTTAGTTAGAGCTAATGTTAATGATCTTAATTCTCAAGGGTAGCTAAGAAACACTCAATATATCAATGAATGATGGATAAAACATTTATATATCAAATCATTATCAACTTTGTGATGAGGATATTAGCATAAAATTTCTAGACAGTTTAATGAAATAAGCTTCATCATCATTAATCCTCATAAAATAGTGGATCTTCTTTACTATTTAGCACACAAACCATTGATAAATGGTTAAACATCAATATAATGTATTTAATGAAGAAATATAAAAAAAATAAAATGAATTAATAGTTCAATTTGGAGATTGTTGAAACCTCAATAACTAGTGAAACACTAGAGAAAAGTAGAATATTTATGAACATGAAATGTAGAGGATCATAATATGATCTTCAAAATCATTCCAGAACGAATGTGAATTGTGTATCCAAAAATTTACAGCATAGAATGAATGTGAATCATGTATCCAAAACTCCAAACTTTACATTATTAGAAAATGAATGTGAAACATGTATCCAAAACCCCAAGGTGAAACTTATTTGCAGCTATATTGTTTTTCCAACTTTGGTGGCATTCTTATCTATGTATGGTAGTGAACTTCTTAAGATTGTTTATATAATAAATAATAGCTAAAATGATGACCCCAAGTAAATATATATTTAAAATTATAATATTTTTTTTATTAATAATATTTTCATACTTTAATTTAATGATAGTTTAATGTTGAGGCTTATTTATATGACAGTAATTTTCTTTTGAGATACAATATTTTTTGTATATAGGGGAGTACTTTTCTCTTGAGAGGTAATATTGTTTGTAAAGGAAATATAGTAAGTAAACCAAATCAAAATAAATTAGGAATCCTTTTAATTTATTTTTTAATAATATAATTATTTAATAAAATATTTGTCCCATATTTTTTATGTTTTTTTGTTTCAATTTGTTATTTATATGTATATCGTGTTTTACATGGATTTGAATTTGATGCCAAGTTAGTTACATGTTTTCAACAGTCAATTTATTTTTATTATCTTATATCTATATAATATTTCCTTTCCTCTAAACAATATAGCAACAAATAATATGTTTCGGGTTAATTATCACTTAAGAAAATGATCCAATATATATTTCTTGTGAAAAAATGGTGTGCTAACAAATGAGTCCAAGCATACTACATTTATAGTAGTTAATCAAAATTAATAAATATTTGCTAACTTCTTGTATAAGATATGAGACATAATCATAATTTGGTGAAATAATTGATATATCCTACTCCAATTGGGGAAAACCCATATTTATACATTAGGAAATGGAAAGTAATATGAAACCCTTTCATTCAACCTAGTGTATGGGCACATAATTATCCTATTCACTACTACTACATACACGAGAGAAGAAATAAAGTATTTTAATCTATATATGAACTATAGATGTTTAAATTAATGTAAATAGTATGATTTCTCTATATACATTTTCATTATTTATATTTAATTAATTGACATTGAACACCTCCCAAAAAAGTATATGTATTTGTTATTTACTTGTTTTTTTGGTTTTCTCCCCTTTTTAATATTAATGAAGGAAACCATTTAATAATAGACTTTGTGCTGGAGATGAGGGAATTAGTTGTGATTTTTATTTGTTGCCTACCTAACATAACTTATATGCACACAAATACTCTTCCATTCTCCCCTCTTTCATGGTGACTCTTGAAATAGCTCCAAATTTGTGGCTTTTATTTTGTATGCAACATATAAAACCATTGAAATGCATAGGCATTTTGGAATGAAATAGAAAACCATATAACCAAATCCAATTATGATCTCTCTCTATATTATTATCCTTCATGTGTTTGTAGAAGAGCTAAAAGCAATGTTAAGTCTAAGTTAATTCATGACACATATCGCCTACAATCAACTACTTCACATTTCAAAGTATAATATAAAAAACAAAGATATGACTTAAGTACTCATTATTAACTTGGGAAATCATTGGTTGTATTTTTATTCTTTAATTCTCTCATGTCATATCATATATGACATATTTGAATATTTGTAAGGTAACCTTCTTCCTCAATTATTACTTAGCACTTAAATGCATGCACTTTCTCAATAATGCCATTCCACCACACTTGGGGAATGTCCCATGTAAGACATATTTTTTAAAAGTACTTACAATCCTTTGGCCTTGTATCTATCCATGCTATGAATAGTGTTCATAGATGATGTTGGGTATGACTTTTTACCTATTTCCTGCATCTTCTTTCCCTAGCTTTGATCCTCTTATCCATCAGGCCCATGAAAATTTACATGATTAATCACCATTTTTCTCACTTTTACAACCTATTCCACTGTTATGTTATTTTTCCATACTTAACAGAATAATACGATACTTTATTCCTTTTTGTGGCTAATTGGGGTGAGCATTAGAGGAGTGTTTTGGAATTTCTTCTCCTTTTCAAGTCTTGCTCACAGGAACAAGGCTATGAATTAAACAGACGGCAATGATCAACTTCAAAGCAGGATAGAGCAGTTCGTTGTTACACCTGGCACGTTGTTATAGGTTGTTGTTACACATTGAATGTTGTTATAGGTTGATGTTACACTACGCACTGATACAGAGGACCGATGTTACACCAATGGTGTTGTCACCAGTGATTGTCATTACAACCCGAACCGTCATTCACTCGCAGTATGTTGTTGCACCAGAGATGACAAGTTGTGGGTACTATTCCACATAACAGTTGTCGGGCATTTAGGAGTTGTTTATTTTAAAAGCAATAGACCCAAGTGGTTGAAATCCTAACCAATATATTTGAGAATTATTTGTATTTAGAAATAGGTTGTAACTACTTTTATCTTTTATCAGCATGAGAATCGTGAGATTCTCATGACTGGTCTATTCCTAATTTCGGGCATGTAATAATTATAAAAGAAACTTGATTTCCTATGTACAAGGACGACATATAGAAAATCATTGTTACTCTTCTTTTGTAATTTTGAAATATTATGATGATGTTCTTACTTCTCTTCATCTAATTTGTTAATTAATCTCGTGTTGTTCATGTGCCCCTGCTAGGGAGGAAGGGCCCTCCTCATTAGTAGGGACTGCAGAAATAGATGTAGTGTACATTATTGCCTCGTTTATTGTCATATGGTTTTCTGCTATTGTTGTATAAATTGTGAATTACATTCACTTCCATTCCAGATTATATTGTGCTGTTACACTGGTTTGATTAACAGAATGATAGTGACCAGCTAGTGTAGTTATTAGTTACTGTGTGGCGCACCCTTACTCTGGTAGTTGAGAAGTGTGATTTCAATTATGTGGGGTGTTTTTATTTCTACATGAATGATTTGAGTTTTGCAATTTGATTCAGTGGCATCTTTTACTGTTCTTTCCATTTTTCATTATTAGTTGTAGTGTATCGGCACAAACAGGCGAACTCCATTGAAACAAAAAGACCTACCCTGGGTTGACAATTAAATGTTGTAGTCACGGTCAATTAGGATTGATTAAAACAACACTACATTTTAGTGTCGTTTCCGGGGATGGCAGTTGATGATACTGTAAACCAAGTTGTTTGTTTGATGATAGAGTGTTCCTAGTCCACAATTATTGGGTTTTCAGACGAGATGTAAGAACCTGCGCATCGCTCTAAAATACTTGGCATCATCGTAATCACTAGGGCACTTAGGGTGTGGTATTTTGGTTTTTGTTTTAGTGTGCCTTTAGCTCTTCAGTTGTTGGGCAGTAAGACAAGAGGTAAGAACCTGCGCATCTCTCTAACATACTTAGGTGGGATCACCATTGTCGAAGACTAAGACACTTAGAGTGTGAATCAATACACATAAGGTCCATGTGTGAAACTGTAGGGACTATAGAAATACCAAAACTACCCCACACTCTAATAAGTCACAAGAAAAACAGGTCATAAAATGGAAAGGAAGAGTGTAAATTTGGGAAGGAAAACATTTATCCAGGAACTAATCTCTAACGCAGAAAAAGAACAATCAGGCTCTCAAAGGGATGCAAGGAAAATAGGGCCACAAAAGGCTGTCACTTCCATAACAAGGACAAAAACCTTTGATTCCTTTATCTCGGGGCCATACCATTCTAAAGCTAGCACCTGCACTCTAAAGATCAAGAATCCAATTCAGGAGCAGCATGGGGAAGCTAATAGCCAGAACTTTAGGAACGAAGGACAAGGGGAAACTGAGGGGGAACATCAAACACGTGAGATGGGAGAAAACATATTGGTTTATCAAAATCCAGATTCATGTAGTGCAGTGAAACAATCAGCCTTGAGGATACCTGAGCCATCAATCACACTTGCAAGACCATCACGAGAACAGTTTGAAGAATGTTTGTTACATCAAGGGTTAGAGGGATTAGCCGTGGGGGATAATAATGACACCAATGATAAAACATATGCTACTATTACCACCTTTGAGTTCCCAATCGGGGATATCGGAGCTGAAGCTCCTATGAAACATATTCATCTATCATCCTTACTATCCTTCCAAGGGATGACTATGGAAGATCCGGACATCTTTTTATTTGAATTTGATGTCTTATGTAGAACTTATGACTATATCTCATATGCTCAAAAACTGAAATTATTTCCTGCTACTTTAAAAGGGGTAGCCTTGAGATGGTTCATGGGATTGGGCTCCACTTCTATTCGAACATGGAACGATATGAAAGAGACGTTCTTATCAAAGTACCAAGACTATTACAAAACTAGGGACTTAAGGGAGGAAGTATTCAAAATGACGTAGGAGGATGAGAGCCTAGAAGACTATGTAGAGCGTTCCACTATAATCTACAAAAAATCTAAACACAATGATTTAGACCATGAAATCTTGAAGACCATATTTATCATAGGAATGAGGGACGATTGTGTTTCTAGGGTAGCTACCAAACCTAGAGGGCTAGTCATTCGACAAGACACTAGTTTTCTCAGAAACAGAGTTTAAATCAATTCAATGATTTCTTCTATGTATAACAGATAAGAGAAAGATAATGGAACCAACCTGGAACTCCCAATTAAGCCCTTGCTTGATCTCTCTCCCCCTTGACAGAGCTTGCAACTCCTCCCCGTACTTAACCCACTTGGACAGTATCTGCACAAGTACAGCAACAAAGAACCGTTGAAGCATTGTGATCTATTACAACATTAACATTACAGAATCAGATATATAATGAATAAATGATATCATTCATAAATGATAACATTCACAATTGCATAATCATATGGAAGAAAACATGAAGAAATTTATTAATAGAAGGGAGAATTATAACCAAGTTGTCTGATCCAACATCATCCTACCAGCTTCAATCCCTATTCACCTCATGAAATAACAAGATCACACCAACAATACAATGCTCTTTCCTCAATTGCAAACTACCAGCACTTCCTTGCAATTCACAATATTCCAGCCTCTAGATCTCTTAGATGAGGGATCCATTTATAGATGTGTGCAAGGGTGTGAGTCACCCATGGGGTTTTGATTAGTGTCATTCCACTTGTTACAATTGGTTCCACTTGGAGATTTCTTAGATCTCTTACTCATCCCGAGGCAAATTCAGAGAGGCAAGTGGCATAGGAGAAGTTTTTAGAAGATTCCATGAGCAACCACCTAGCAAATTGTCTCGGACATTTGTCCATCCTCGCCCATTGCACCCTATAGAAGGCCTAATTAGTATGCATTGCACCTGGGCAGTGTACCACTCAGTATGCATCGCACTTTTCCAGTGAAGCAGTCAGTATGGTTCAGTTTAGGCCATTTCTGAATGGTTTCGCAAGTGGAACTTTTGGGTAATGATGTAATCAGATGACTATGTTCTTTTAGGGTATGAAACAACTCTTTTACGGGTTGAAGAGCCCTAGTTTATCGACATATAAGTTTGGGGTTGATGTGCCCAAATATGTTTATAATAGTTGCCCCCTAAAGCATGAAGTCGTAAATATTGATGTCAGGTGAAATGCTTTATCATGAGGATCCGAAGTATTGAACTAGAAGGTGACCTGCATAAGTTACAATACAATACATAATCATAATATAATTCCCATGCTCAGCTTTATAAATTCATTTCATGTACATAGATTAGATAGTCATCTGTAGATGCAGACTGGTGATTCTTTAAATGTAGAGTCATCATCCATGGTTCAGATTACCATCTGTACAGTGCCTTTGTACATTTTATGTTTTTATATCACTGAATATATTGCAGCCCGGATGGATGAAACTAGATCCGAGGTCTTCAAACTCATTCAATCTTTGCAGAATGTACAAGTCAATCCATGTGAAGAGATGTTCTGAAGTCGAACATGGAAAGACATCGCCTGATTACTAGCCAATGATGTAAGCTGTTAAAAGACGCAAGAGGAATCACCGATAATGATAATGAACCTTAAGGTACTACAGTACAATTCACGTGGTGTGAATATATGATCTGATGTCGAACACCATGAAAAATCTTTCGGTCGAAGGCCATTGATTTCAAACTGTCACTGGAAGTGAGAAACTTTCCATTGATGTATGCAAGCTTCAAAGTATTGAGAGGGGTGTTTCTAAGTCAACTTCTTGGATAATGAGTTGATGCCGACAAGAAGTAACTCATCATAGGAGGGCCTTGATGTATCCCAAATCTACGACACGAGACGAGTGGTGGGCCCCAGTATTGCAGCAATAATGCTGCAACTCCTGGAACTCCCTTCTTTAATTTTATCAACCCTGTAGTTCGTAACAAACTTGGAAGCGACGGTGTTGTATGCACAAGTACTAGCTCTT
>APFE031721121.1:0-14036 GCA_000404065.3 Pinus taeda | reverse complement strand
ATTGCAATCACGTTTTTTCATGTATTTCTCATTTTTCGTGTAGCAAGGTCCATCAAAAGTATGTAATGTGGGTACTCTTTGGGTGAGGAATTGAATTTGGCATCTAATGAGTACTGCTACTTGAAATTTGAGTAAAACCTTAGGGAGATAAGTTGAAAATACGAGTTGAAAAAAGTGGTTTTATTATTTTATTATTTCTTAATCTTTTTGTTTTTTTTACTCCAAAAATGGTGAATCATCCCCCATGGTTGACATAATCATCTTGAATCCTATTGGTTCTTATAAAGTTTATTTTGGTTGTACATTTTTCTTAGGAGGCCCATTTTAGACCTCAAACATCCCCTAACAGAGGTAACTCCAACTCATAAGCATTCGCTAAAAACTTGCAGAGGATATTACAAGGTCCTATCTTCTTCATTTTCAATTTATTGTATTCTCCTCTTGGAAACCTCTCCTTTCTTAGATGGGCTAGGACCATGTCTCCCACTTCAAGGTTTACCTCTTTCCCATGTAGATATGCTCATTCCTTGTAGCTATAGCTTGTGCCTTGTAAGCTCTGTTTTAATTGCTCGTGCAACTCACTCATGGCTACTCCAAAATCCTCTCCATTAGCACTTCTATGCTCAAGCTTCCCCAAGTCTCTTAGCTCACAAATTACCCTCAGATACGGGTCGTACAAGATCTGAAATGGACTCTTTTCGATGCTACTATTTGGTGAGTCATTATAGGAAAATTAAGACTGGGCTAGCATATGATCCCATTCCTTGGGTCAGTCACCTACTAAACTCCTCAACAAGTTACCCAAACTCCTGTTCACAACCTTTGTTTTCCCATTAAATTGTGGATGATAGGTTGAGATAAAATTTATCTTAGTGCCAAGTTTCTTCCACAAAGTCTTTCAAAGATGTCCTATGAATCTTGTGTCCCTATCAGAGTTTATAATCTTTGGAAAACCATGCAACCGAACAATATCATCAAAAACAATCTCACAAAAAAACAAATCAGCCATATGGGTAACATCACTAGTTTTGGAACACTGAATGAAATTAGCAATCTTATTAAATTTGTCCACAACTACAAGGATTAAATCATTACCTCGTGGATTTCTTGGTAAACCCAGAACAAAGTCCATACTCACCGAATCCCAAGGTCTATTGGGAATGGGTAAAGGCATGTACAGTCCAACATTCTGAGTCCTCCCTTTCACATGCTAACATATCCTACACTTATTCACATACCTTTGTACATCTGCCTTCATCTTAGGCAAAAAATAGAAGTGACTCAACTTCCCAAGTGTTTTCTCAACACCAAAGTGTCTAACCAACCCACCAGTATGCTTTTCTTGGACCAAGTTTTCCCTCATTGAGAAATTGGGAATACATAGTTGATTGTTCTAGAACAATAGTCGATCCTGCAACATAAAACCTTTCCATTGACTACTGCCCCTATTGACTGGATTCTTACACACTACAAAAACTTCTTTAAAATCAACGTCAATGTCATACAAGTCCTTCAAATAATCAAAGCCCAAAATATGTATTTGACTTTCATGCATGATTAAACATCTCCTACTCAAGGCATTGGCAACTTTATTTGCCTTCACAATAATGTGCCTCAAAACACAAGTGAAAGTTTGAAGGAGCTCCACCTAGTTTGCATGTTTATGATTCAACTTATGTTGTTGCATAATGTATTGTAAGGTAGAATTATCCATGTGTAAAACAAACTCCTTAGGCATCAATTAATGCCTCCAATGCTTCAAATATTAAACCACCACATAAAAAAATTTGTCATAGGAAGAGTATTTATGTTTTGACTAATTTAACTTCTCACTTAAATATGCAACGAGAATATCTTCTTGGCTTAGTAAAATTATAATGGATGTCACATTGGCATCAAATCTTACTTGAAAGGGCTAAATTAAGTCTAGAAAATTCAACACTGGCTTCTCAATGATCTTCTTCTTCAATAATTGATTTTTTTTTCTTCTGTTGCTACTATCCAATAAAATGGCTACCTATCCTTCTTGATGGTGTCAATGATAGGTGCACAAATTCCACTGGAATTCCTGATAAACTTCCTATGGAAGTTGGCTAAGCCATGAAAACTTCTCACCTAAAAAATGTTCTTAAGTGAGAGCCAATTTACAATTGCCTCTATCTTCTCTAGATCCATTTTCAAGCCATCCTTAGAAATGACAAAACCTAGGTATAAAATCTCACTCTTCATAAAAGAACACTTCTTCATGTTAATCAGTAACTTTTCTTGTTGCAATATTTCTAAAACATACTTCAAATGTCTCAAGTTCTCTTCTTTAGTTTGACTAAAATTTAAAATTTCATCCAAATAAACAATGATGTACTTACCAATGAACTCCTTCAAGACTTTCTTCATCAGCCACATAAAGGTACTGGGTGCATTTGACATGCCAAATGGAATGACCATCCACTCATGCAAGTCATCATTGGTCTTGAAAGTTGTCTTCCACTTGTCTCCTTCTCTGGTCCGAATTTGATGATAACCACTTTTCAGGTCAATCTTTGAGAATAGGTTGCCCCACAAAAGCAATCCATCATATCATCCAACAGTGGCAATATTGGAAACTTCTAATGAATGGTGATTTTGTTGACCACTTTGGAGTTAGTGCACATTCTTCATTCGCCACCCTTCTTTGGACTTAGTACTGTAGGTATGGCACACAGACTCAAAATTTCTCTTATTAGTCCTTTGCCCAATAGTTCTTAGACTTGCTTCCTCACTTCCTCATTCTCCTTGGGTGTCATTCGATATGCAGCCTTGTTCAGAAGACTTACTCCCGGTATCAAGTCTACGTGATTAATGATGTTTCTTTTGGGTGGAAACTCACTTGTAAGTTCATCAACTACAATATAATGAAACTTATGTAAGAACTCCTAAAATTCAATAGATAAATATACAATTTCAATGTTTAGAAGTACTACCTTTGGCTTGCAAACCACTGCATAGATTACCTCTTCTTCTTCCATTTGTTGTAGAAATTCCTTTCCACCAAGCAACAACACTTTTGGGCTACTTGGTTTAGTTGTACCTTCCTCTTTCAATGGTATAAGAGTGTGCTTGATGCCATCATTTTTGAACTTATAATAATTTCTCTCTCCATCATGTGTCACCTTCCTATCAAATTGTCATTGGCGACCCAAAAGAATGTGACAAGCATCCATTGGCATTATGTCACAAAGAAACTTGTCCTTATACCTTCCTATCTGAAACTTGACTTCACTTTGCTAATGCACCAATAATTGGTGTCCTTTTTGCAACCATGATACCTTATAAGGTTTGGGATGCTTAATCTTTTTGAATACTGTTTTTTCCACCATTTCTTGGGAGACTAGATTGTCTGTACTTCCGTTGTCAATCACCAATTTGTAAAAGTTTCCATTTTCCTTACACATTGTCTTGAACAAGGATTTTCTTTGAACTAGTTCAATAGTCTCCTTTGATGGTTTAACAGGATTTTGTGCATCATCAACACCCCTCCAATCTCTGGCACATTCTCTGCCTCTAGTACTATGCCTCTACTGCTTCAGTTTGAGCTATGTGTGCACCTTGCTATCTCGTATTGTCATTCTCATGACATTCAAAAGATCGGTGACCCAAATTGTTACATTTGTAACACTGGTAGATAGTCTCTCTGCCTCTTCCTCTACCTCTACCTCTCTGGCAAGGTCTTCCTCCTCTGCTGCCACCTTCTTTCTCTGACTACCATTGCTGATTTGAGATTCCTTCATAATTCTTTTGTGTTGGAAGCTTCCCTCTTCCATTTAACTGTCCTTTCCCTTTGGAAAAACCACATCCTCTGTGAGATCTTTGCTTCCTAGCTATCTTCTCTTATGCCTTCAAGGCAGATTGGTATGCTTCCCCTATTATCCTTGGAGAAACTATGTTGATTTCATCTTGGATATCCAGCCTCAAACCATTGAAATACCTTGTTGTCTTCTCTGGGATATCTTCGACATAGCCTGCTCTCAAGTTCACCTTGTAAAATGTTTTGGTGTACTCCCTAAATGTCATCATATTTTTCTTAATATTTTGCATCTATCTATAGAGAGTTAGATGTTAATCCTTTGGAAAGAACTTACTCTTCATCTTTTCCACCATTCTATCCCAACTCTTGATCAATGGTTTTTATTCTTCCTTCTTTCAGCCTGTACATTATCCCACCATAGTGCAACATGAACTTTCAACCTTGTCACTACAAACTTGACTCTCTTGTCCTCCTCAATTTCCTTGTACTCAAAATACTTGTCCATCTCACTCATCCAGTCTATTAGATTCTCAGCTTTCAAATTATCATCCTATATAGAGATTTCAAGCTTTGGCTTTAAACTTGAGCCCATTACTGCTCTCAACAACCTAACCTCAGGATCTTCTTCAATAGGTGTTGCTCCTTCTTCTTTAGGTTCCTCTTTGGCCTCACTAACTATTAGTCACCACAATTTTCCTTCTTTTAACCCTATCTTTGTCCTAACTACACTTCCTAAGCCTCTATTTTACAATTAAAATCAAAGCTTTACAAATGATTTTTGGTCTCTTTCTGTAATTTTATTGAATATGGATCAGAGGGGCTTATTAGTTATTAAAAAGGTTAAATATATTTAGATTCCTTTGTAACTTACCTTTTATTTCTGTAAGGCATGGTGAGTAAATGTCATTAATCTAAAGTCAAGTTCAGTTGGTGTAGGATCTGCAGTTCCTGTACCGCCCACTATTCCTGTACCAAGTGGGCATCTAAATGATTCATTCCGGATTGACTCCAAAAAAATATCATATTTGTTAAGGAATGGCGTGCACCTGCCACTGAGAGTTTGTTCCATTTTTACATCAAGATTGGAGCATTATGGATTTGAACTTCTCAAACTGTTCGCCATTCCTGTACCATTCATCATTCTTGTACTGGCCATCGTTACTGTACCATTTGTCATTCCTGTACCGGACGTCATTCCTCTACCGATCATCATTCATGTACCATCCTCCATTCCTCCACCAAGTGGATAGCTAGTGATTGACTCCTAAAATATCATATCTATTAAGGATTGGTCCGCATCTCTCATCGAGAGTTTGTTCCATTCTCTATATTAGGCTTGGAGCATTATGAATGAACCAAAGATGGAGGCAAATCAGTGTTCAAACATATTTTTCTATAAATTTTAATTACGACCAAGAGACGAGTTTTATGTATAAGTTAGGGATTCTAGGGCGAACTTAAGGCATGATACTTTGAGGAAGTTTTGACATATAATGTGATATTTTTGTGTGTTGCCATATTTTTGGGCTGGATCAGGATATTCATGATGTACATTTACAACTATGAAGCTTAATACAAGGAGTTATTGTAGTTATGAATTCCCTATTCCAATATTTTATAGGATGCATTATTTGAGCATTTGATTTGATCTGATAAAAAGGAAACAAGCTGGTTAGCTAGAGCTTAGTCAACCCTGCTCGTTCTCCCTTTTTCGTGAAGTGTGTTAAGCTTATTTTTATGCAAGGTTTGAACATGTTATATTTTGTTCTTTCATAGTGTTGTAGCGGCTATAACCACCCTCTCAAATTTTTCCTTATCTTCTTTTTGGAGCCTCCCTACCAACCATCCTCAGCAGCATGTCTTGCACTGTCAAGTACATGAGATTTAGTGGTTTTCTAGCAGCTTGACGGCATGTGTATGATAGCTTGCTTCACTACACTAACAGGTTACTTCTCTGGACTTGGTTCAGATGATGGTTGAGCAGTTCCCTCAAGAAATTGTGCAATTATGTAGGGGAACCAGGCTTCCCTCCAAAAATTGTGCAAATCTGACTAGCAGCCCACTGGGCTCAGAAAGTGCACAATTCTATCAGTCAACCTTCCCAGTGAAAATTGCCCAATTTGGCCTAGCAATAATTCTTAGGCAAAAAATTGCACAATTCTGGTTAGCAATCAGTTGCTCCTCCCAGAAATTGCGTAATCCCTCTGGATAGCCAACCCAACTTCCTCCCAGAAATTGAGCAAAATTTCCCCTCAGTCAAGTAGGATGTTGCATGTGCCTTTAGGTTGATTGGTTCCACCCGGGACCAAGGAAACTTGATTTGCATGCATGGGTTGCCTTTCCCAAAATAGAAAAAAGAAACATGCAATAAGCATCCATAGATTTTAGGGAGCTACTTTTAGTAGTTGGAGGTTACATGCAAAGATCGTTTTAGAAACTTTCCTCCAAGTGTCACTTTTTCCTAGATTTGTGGCATGTGCATCATGAGCCTCAAACTTATTTATTCGATGCTTCAAAGTCATTATTAACATCGATCTTGGAGATCTAACATCCCACAATACATCCAAGAGTCTTTGACACATCCATCCCAGCTATTTCTGGGTAAGTCTACTTTACTTGTCTTTTTGCATCATTTTTGTTGCCTTTTGTGTTTTCCCTTGTGTGAGTGTTGTCTGCTTGATTTTGATGATTGCTTTCTATCGTTTGCATGCATATTAACTTGTACAAGCAAAGCTTTAGTTTTCATTAAAATCTCATTGTTGTCGCATGCATGACACTGTTTTTCACGAACGATCACCGATTCAGTGACTCATCTCACACATATGCATGTTGTTCCAGTTTTTGAATCTTGCATCCATTATTTGCATGCATGATCATTCACCTCTGTTTACACTCAATATCACCATGCATTCACGTCTTTTTTTTCTTTTAGTTTCCTATCAGTGGGACTAGGCAATCTTGGCTCGAACTCTCCCTCACCAAGACAACATTGTGCAATTATGAGAGGGAAAGCTCTGCCTTCCTCCCACAAATGCGCATTTCTTGCCAGTGACTGTCCTCCAGCCTTGCCTTGCACAATTTTGAGAGGCAGTGACTATTGGCCCAAAAAATTCCATAATGCAGTCCTTGGGCCTGCATCTCTTTCTAGTTGAAATTGTGCATTATGCAATCCCAACACCCATCAGGCTAGTCTGGATTGCACATTGCACAATCCCAACACCCATTAGGCTAGTCTGGATTGCACACTCCAGAATTCCAACAACGAGCTAGCCTCCAGCAAATCCAAACTGCCTTTTACATAGTTCTGGGTGCCAGACTCCCCGCCTCCTAGTGAAAATTGCACAATCCTTTCCAGTCAATCCCCTAGTATGTAGCATGTCATCCCTCAAGTTTTCTTTGGTTTTAGCTGATAGATTTCTTGCCATCATGTTGCCATGTCTCTAGATATAGCAGGTGTTCATCCATATCTCAATAGTTCAAGAATAATGGCCTCCAAGAGAGGAGGATCAAAGGACACTGACGGAAGCACAACTGGAGCAACGTTTGAACAAGTGTCTACAAGTTTTCCTATCTATGAAGACACCAAGCTGAACGTACACAAAGACATCAAGCTAAAATGGAAATAGGTCAATGATGCATTCTCAGGTACTTTTGGGGAAGATCTCAAAGATCGTAAAGTCTATGTGAACATTCACAAGTTTGGCTTGTACCAGATTGCATGCAGGTACCCCACACTCCCATGTGCAGACATGATACATTAGATCATCTTGCACACTAATCCTGAGACGATGACATTGAGCAATGTTAGTGGGATGGATATTTCTACCTTCAAGGCATAGGATTATCAACAAATGTATCGTCTCTTGAATCCAGTGATCACCATGGAGACACCCTTCAGCATACCCAGCAGCAATGCCAACTCCAGGGATATCTTGAAGAACTAGGTAAAGGAGCCAGCCAAATTCAGGATGACACCCAACCAGATTTACAAAACAAAGAAACTGTGAAAGGGGGATCAATACTTGGCCATATTTGCATGTTGCTTGTATGGCCAAGAGAGCACGAAGACCTTCCCGCAGAGTTGGGTGATCATGTTAGACCAACTGGCCATTGAAGGCAAAGCATGCAACTAGTCCAAGATATTGGCTCACATGTTGAAGGAACATGTCACAAGAGCTCGGCAGCTACCCAAAGGTCAACAAGTAGAAATGTACATGTCTGCCTACATCTTGGATGCAATCTGTGCCCATTAGGCTTTTTCGGGCATGAAGTGGGCATGGACATCAACGAAAACCTCTATCAACACTTATTGCAAATTATTTTCCAAATGCAGCTTCAAAGGAGTTATCACATAGCTATCAGATCATTTTGTCACCCCGGTGTACAAGATGATATTTGAGCAAGATCCACCTTGGATGTCGAGGGAAGGAATGGAGGCATTGATCGACATAGCATATTTGTATGCCTCACCATCTATCACCTTCATACAGATGTATAGCGCGGAGAATCCTCTGCATGTTTTGCCGAAGTTTTCCATGGACAAGCTCATCATGAAAGAAGTATAATACCACATCTCGACAGGATTTTCAGCTAGGATGCAGCAGAAGAAGAAGGCACTTTAGCCCACTCTTCTGTTGAAGATTGGGTTGTACGAGATATGGAACATCAAGCATGCAGATGTTGAAATAGAGGAGATCAAGAAATATCCTTTTGACGTCCGAAGCTTTGATCCATATGATTCACATTGTATTGTGAAAGATCAATGCATGAGAGTACAATTTAAGTGGATCCACAGGGCATGTCATTGGGCAAAGGAATACACATGGAGATATTGTTACAGCTTCTCCAGGCCCAATGAATTGGTCGGCATTACTATGGAATGGTTAACGAAGCAACGTGAAGCAACATCCAAGAGAGCATCACTAGCAACAGCAACAAAGGTAAACATACCAGCACACAACAAAGGCAAGAGGAATATTATCGATAGCGCAGACACAGAACAAAGCTGCAAGTTAAGAGTAGACCTACTTGAACATAAATCAGCTTTGGCAATAGAGGCGAAGAGGCAACATCATGATAGGAGGAACGCACAAAGGTAGAGAGAAAAATAGAGGATGGAGGAAACAATGAAGGAGTTGCATGAGTTGAAGGAGAAAATATGGAAGGAACAAGAGTTACATAGACATGACAAGGAAGTGAAACAAGAATATGCATAGCAAGGGGCACAATATGTACAGACAGGGTGGGCAGTCACAGGAGCAGGACATCGGTCAAGAGATTCAACAAGAGCTTGAGTAGATGGATACATATATGGAGCAACAATAGTTAGAGCAAGACATCGACCTCATGCCTTACCACCAAGAGGTTGACCTACCAACTTCACTGGATATAGAAGTGGAACAAGTCACAAGAAACCAAGGAGACACTAAGATCCTTGGAGACAATCCGGAAAAGATATGCACAACATATCATTATACAAGTCACAACATAGAGTTGTGAAATCTTGCAGAGTGTCTACTCCAGATGACAACACATCTCCTATGCATTTTGAGGAACGAGTGATCATGTCTGGCATACGCAAATATACAACAACATTGGCTGATGCTACTAGACCATATGCCGAAGCCACCAACTCGAGTGTTCACTTCTTGATAGATGAGAATGAGTGAATGGCTAAGGAGTTACATACGGCCAAGCAAGGAGGAGAATTGGTTACAACATCCACCCTAGCAGAGTTGAAGAAGGCGATACTAGAGGAAGTATTGTCCCTTGAGATAGTCCTGTGGGCATTGTATTCCAAGTTTGGTACCATGCATAAGGCAGTTGTCCATCTCAATGGTTGGCAGCAGCGATGTACTAGGAGAGTACGTATCTTGTGAAATGTGCATATTGTTGTTGACGACATGAAAACATGGATAATGAGATACAAGGGAGCCCTGTTACACTTGCCCAAGATGATGAAGCCTAGAGCAGTCGAGCTGAAAGCATGCATCCAGAGTCAAATCTGAAACTATCAAGAGATCCCACAACATATGACTAGTTTGTAGGCTTTCGATGCACGAGTATTCAGGAGTATGGATGTTTTTGTGTGCCCACATGAGATCCCATCTATCGGGACACTCATTGAGGCGAAGACAAAGGCACAAGTCAGACTTCAGCTTGACTGATACTTTGACGAGTTGATGCGCATAGCCACCAGCGCAAACTATGTGATTAGTGTAGACACCATGCATTAGTATGTTTATGATCTGGTCACACTCAAGACAATGATGTGCATGCTATAAGATGAATTGGACAGAGGAGCTGGAGTAGTGTACCCGGATGCTACATAGGCAAGAGTTCATTTCCAGAAAGATGTCACCATAGAGTACACAGACACCATCGAGGACTACCAAACTTCGCATCAGTTTGCTACTGTTGATCACCGTGAGGATGTCAAAGAGCTGGTCTTCCCACAGTTTTCCAAGTCATAGTGATGTCTTGCATGGCTTGCTCAAGCCTATTTTGTCTCACATGGGTACATGTGCAGATTCTATGTAATGTCTTGTCAACTGAAAGTTCAAGTGTCGATAGTGGGATGTAATAGTCATAGAGTAGATGAAGAGTCATGAGGGTAGATGAACAGTCACAAAGGGGAATGTCAAGGGCCACCCCACCCTTTGCTATATATACGCCCTCATAACTCATTGTAGAGGCTTCTGGTCATCCCAACTTCCAATAGGAGTATCTTAGAGAAAGCTTGGAGAGTATTGTAACGATCCTTGGCTTTTCCATTGTATAGAGCTAGTATATCTCCTTGGAGGAGCAGGAGGTAGTGACTGTAATGTTCCGCTATTAGAAATAGTGGTTGGTCATGGTTGTATTGTATGACTGGAACTTTCACTTCTTAATATAATAAAGCCAACACATTTCATGCATATGTCGTATTGTATTTCAGCTATCTTGTTTACTCTAAATGATATATGTATATGTTTTCTTATGCATGGATGTGTAGCTATTTTATGTATATGTATGTATGAATGTTACTGAAATGTGTTGGTTTAACCATTAATTTGGATTGCTAGCTCACTTGCCTTCCATTTTGTGATGCATATTTGCTCGTGTGTTCCCTTCTTAACTCCGTGCTTTCATAGGTTTCCAAGGGGCGCACTCACCTCACCCTTCATGTGTTAGAACCATTCATGCACCTTCCTTGACTTGTCGCGTATATCACACCCTTGCTACCAATAGGGAAATCTTACTTGCCTCTCTGCGCAACTGCGGTTAAGGCGATACCGTATGACCCATTGTTGGTACTCCTACACCAAACAGTTTGAGGTCTAGTTGGGACTTCTTACCGAGGAGACCCCTGACATGTTGGTGGGTCCAACACCATCAACATTTCTGGTGCTAGAAGGAGGGCCAGATGACAAGATGTGCCCTCCCGCCTTGTTTTGAACCTTTGCACATCTATCATGGATTTTCTTACACTCACCCCAACAGGATGTTTTTCGCATGCCAAACCTCTCAAGATCATGTGGGAGCTTTTTTATTTCTTGTATGAATTCACATATGATGGTGAAGGCAAAGTGGCCTGGCCTGTGTTCTTACAAGACTTCTTTGCCATGCTTGACAAGGCAAATGAATGTTCTGATGAAGAGGCCAACCTTATGATTGCATACACAGTTTGCGAGTCCCCAATACGGTGGTGCTACAGTTTGACTACTAGCACCGTGCACTCACTTGAAAAGTTTTGTGATCTCATTGAATCTACCTTCCATCATTTTGATCGAGAACCTCTTGAACAAAAAATGTTACAACAATGGAACGCCCCACATGAATTGCCTATGGATTTTTGGCAACGCTTCTATGATTTGTAGTTTGAAGCTCGGAAAAGCCAGATGAAATTTCCATATATTTGGGATAGATTCGAATATTCTCTTAACAAATCAGTCAATCACAAGAAGAAGTGTGATCCCAAGCCCTGCTCAACATACTTCGGTGATGGAGCTACTCAATCATAGATGGACACGATCGTTGTCACCAGTGACTGCCCATCATCCCCTCATCAAAAATCTCCACCATCGCAGAGTGATGTGGGAGAGCATGAACATACATTTGTTCAACTGTCACATCCCCCTGACATTGCTCCTTCCGATTTTCGTGCAAGCTTAGTTGTGAATCCATTGGGTTCTCACATGTATTTTTTACCTCAACCTCTGTATTCGCACTCGAATGATCCTTCGAATGACATTGCCTTGTGTTCTTCCATTCCAGACTCTACACTTGTTGTGAATGAGGATCAAGCCATCGACGGAGTTGGTGTTGCACAACCAACACCCATCATCTTTCATGAAGAGTATGACTGGGAGCTTGAGCATTAGTCCTAGGTGAAGAATGACTCCCTTTCGTTTTAGCCTTCTCTATTCTTTCTTGACATCGTTGGTGATTCTTCCATCCATGATTTCTCATGTGTATCTCCATTCACAGAAAATATCGGATGTCATTCCATCATAAGACAACGAAGAGGATAAATTGTTCATTAGAAGTGCACTTGACTTTTCATCTAATTTTTCTGAAAACACAGAGGGTGAATTTTTATATTTCTCATCTACCCCTATGTTTGATTCATCAAATCATGAGGATGCCGATGAAATCATTGATTTTTTTTATCGTAGCTGTCATGATCTATTTTCTCCCTTATTCGATTACGATGATGATTCTATCGCAGTTGATTTTTCGAAGCCCCATGTTTATGATTATCTATCTATTGATGAAGTCAAAACCCCATAGACTGTCAAGGCAATTGAACCCGAGCTTATGGTTATGTCAGGTCCTCACTGTCCTGAGGTTGGTTTCGCTTCCAACCAAGAAATTATTGAAACACTCGAGGCTCCTCACCACTCATCTGTATGCATTAAAGATCAATCTCACACACAGATCATGCTTCCTCCATTTTAACTACACGATCCCATCTCTCATTCATTGGAGTGATCTTACATTGCAAGAACATGTGCATGACGCAAGTTGTCTTTGTTTATTTCATTTTCTTGCATGTCATAATTAAGAGTATGCATGTGATTAACAGTTGCACGCAGTGTCACACAACACTATGATAATTCCACAGATTGCATGTCATGCACTTGCACTCACTTGTGTTATGTGGTCACATGTAAACTTGAAGTGTGTTTTTCTTCATTGTTATATCTTTCTTGTTTGTTGGTTCGCATAATTGTGTTTTTCATGAACCATGCCTTCACCAACATGGGTCGACCAATGCGTTGGTGGATACATTGGAAGTATCACTTCACGTGATCAAGCCCATGCACCATTAGCTTAGGAGTAGGATTAGTGTTTTCTTTTGGTTTGTTTGCTTGCATGTATTTTTACTTCTTACCTTGCATGTTTGTTTGCTTGCATGTCTGTTTGCTTACTCGCTTCACTTTTGCATTTACTTCTACTTCCACTTTGTTTTGTTTTGTGTTTGTTTGCTTGTTTACGTTCATAGGTTAGTTTCGCATGAGACTGTGTGTGACTTTTTTTATAAGAAGAGCTTCAGCGTAAATCACATGAAAAAGACATTTGTCGACGTGTTTCGAACCAACAAGTGCGGTTCATCGTCAGGACAAGTTGAAGAAGCAGATCAGGCCCAACAAGTTAAATAGACTGAGAAGAGACTCTAACGGCTACCTAATGGCTATTTTGACTCCAGGATCACAAAACAGCTATTTTGACTCTAGGACCCAAGCTAAAGATATATCAATAAATTTAATAATATTATTATTTATGTAATATTAAGTTTAATCTTTTATTTCTATAATTAAACAAAATTAGGTACATCTAAATAAATAACATTTAGAATAAAACTAATGGTTATTAAAAATATTATTTGCGTGAATGAATTCCTATAAATAACTAGGGTTACATACAATAATAACTCCTATAAATAAATCACTAGGGTTACATAAAATGATAATGGGATGTTTAGGATTAAATATGAATAATATTATAATGTTAAAGGTAATAAGTTAATTAATTATTGACTAACTATATTGAGTGTATAAAATTATTAAATTTAATTAGTAAATTTAATATTATTATTATTTATGTAATATTAAATTAATATTTTATTTCTAGAATTAAACTAATATAGGAATATTTAAATAAATAACATTTAGGATTAAATATGAATAATATTATAATGTTAAAGGTAATAAGTTAATTAATTATTGACTAACTATATATGATTTGATTATTAAAGGTATGCTATATT
>APFE031721113.1:30335-77449 GCA_000404065.3 Pinus taeda | reverse complement strand
ATATAAAGAAATTTGAGGCACTGTTTTTATCCCTCTTGCGATGGCAACTTCATTCTGGTGCTAATATCTACATTGGAATAGACTCATTGATATGTGGACACACAGACTTGACTATTCCAAGTGATCTCATCATTCAGTTACAACACCAAGGCATATTTACATGGAATAAACTGATCAAAGATTGGCATGGATCCATCCCGGTATGGATGGAAAGCAGTGATCTCAATCTACAGAATACGCCGGCGAGAATATGGAAATCTATTACAGACTCTTTAAGTGCTAGCGGCATTCACAGACATGGTTCATCTGATCAGCTAAAATGGGCTGTCTGCGGATTTAGGCGGCCTGTATCTGTCCGAGACATATATACTAACCTGAGCATGGACACATATCTATACTCTCCTCCAATCTTCCCATATATATTCTGGAAGGCTTCATGTCCACCCAAATATATACATTTTGCTTGGCTGGTTTTCTACAATAAAAATCTATCATGGGAAAATCTCAGGAAGCGCTCACGGCACGGGGCCACCAGATGCTCTCTATGTGGCAACGAAGAAGAGACTAATCTACATATGTTCATCAAATGTTCATCCACCCTACGGATCTGGTATGTCTTGGCTCACAATTTTGATTTTACACTAACAGATTTTGATTCCATTAGTGCAGCTATCATATGGTGGAGCAGACAGAATGGAAACAGGCGTTTCCTCATATTGTTATATCTATGGATGGTATGGAAATGGCGGAATGATATCATCTTCAGAGACCTTCATGTGCCAGCAATCTACATTACCGACAGCATCATGTCCCTATGGCACATGACTTATGGATCCACTTGATGGCTCCATCTATTTGCCATATGCTCATCAGAATATCATATCCTATATCCCCATATAAATCTCATCTGATTGTCTTTTTTGTATATCTAGATATGCATGTGTCTATATGCCAATATGTAACTCATATATCACATATATACGAATGTGCATCTCAACATCTGATATATATTTTCTCAATATAATATATTATGCTTTTTTTCTTCTGAAAAAATAGAGTTTTATATTTAAATGTATACATTCCACTTTAATTCTATTTTGCTATTTCATGTAGCCCGTCACTTTTTTAAATCTCACAAATTAAATTAAAAGAAAAAATAATAATATTTTCTTTTTAATATTACTCTATAATTGCTAAATTTTATATTCGGGTTTTGAATGATACGCCACATAATGTGTCTCGCACGTTTTGAGGAAGTGTCACACTCTAATATTACTTACCATGCACACATATATATATATATATATATATATATATTTTTTAACTTATACAAATTAACTTGTATAAATTCATTTATACACCTTAAGATATTACATACACCTCAAGATATTATTAACCTTTCGCAAAACTAAAGGTAAAAATAAATACGGAGATCCATTATAGTCCACGTATAAATTAGCAATGTCATACACAGGAGATAGAACATAGTTTGTATATATTATTGAGGTGCTTAGGCCTTTAACACAAACCTTAATCTTTTTAATATGGTATGACGGAAGGATTGATATTTATCAGCCTCTTATGAAGCCAACCGTCGCTTACGTTATTGCATTTACTCTCCTGAACGGAGAGGGTGACAGCTGGTCGGCCTCGGGATTTTCTCGATCAACCTGAATTTAGATATCAGAAATCGCTGGAAGGATATTAAATGACACCGTCCTTTCGTGGCATTCTCGGGATTACTGTTATAATCTACGGTGGTTAATACCAATCCTTAATCGGACGGTTAGGTTGATTGCCCGCTCTCGGATTGCTTTTAGGGTTTGGCAATATAGGTGATTCTCAGTTTCATTCTGCGGTTATTCATCGTTCTTACTGTGACCCCGCTTCTTCGATCCTTGACGCTGGCTCCAGTGGCGGCACCCTGGTTCATTGCTGGCCCTCGTGACTGAACCATCCTTGGCGCTCTGTCATGAGCCGAGGCATTACAGGTATTCCATTTTTATTTTCCAAGGTTTCCCTTTTTAATTAAGAGTTTGTATCGATTTTATTAGAACTGCCTGTCGGTTGCCTTACACTTAAACTGTCGTTTGATTGGCAGGGTTCGAGGATTCTCGCTGCGGACAGAGTTGTTTACCAAGAACTAATTTCAGGTACGCTGATACCCTCATAGTGTAGCTCATATTTATATTTGTGGTTAAGTTGAAGTTGATTCCTACCTTTTTCCTGTCAGGATTGCTCTGTGGAAGTTGAATCCTTGTGGCTTACTCGCCTGAGGGCGTCGTCCTGGGCTTGAAGCCTGAGTACTACCCTCATGGTGGCAACAGTTTTTTCTGTGCCTGAAACAGAGTTTTTAGACTTGCCATGATTCAGAGCGTATTCTCCATGTTTTTGTTCTCTGGTTTATTATTCTATTGTAAAAAGGCTTTATTCGACCATCCACTGCGGATGGCTTGGTCGATACACCGAGAACGCTTGTCATTAATGAACCTCTGTAATGGTTTTGAGGTTTAACAGTTGAACGATCATGACTCTGTAATTTTTTTTAAAGAATGTATAGTTTTTTTTTTCAATTACTTTGCTTATGAAGTGGTCACATTGTAATTTCTCATTTACTCTTGTGACCCACGGCTCCGACATAGTTTGTAACTTGTCGCTTTGTTGGATTCAGATCTGGAAAGTTTTGTGATTTAATATGTTGTTGTAACTCCTTTTGGTCTATACATGGTTTCATCTGCTAGGAATGAATTTACAGTGTTTCCATCATGTCTTATCTATGCGTTCAGCATACAGTCACGACCCTCGATGGTCTCAGTACCAGAACCTCTGGTTATGCCCTGATTATCCTATAATCATGAGTCTTCCGCTGTAGTTATACTTGTCTGCAAATGCTTCTAATACAGGGTTTAAGTATACTATCGTATATCAGTCTTTTCATTTGCAGTAGTTAAATCGATTATGACATGATTATACATGCCTGAAATCTTTCGAGTTTGACATTATTTATAGTCTATTGTTATATTGTTTTCATGTCTCGTATGACAGTATCCCTTTGGGAATGTCCAGTTTATAGTTTGCTTAAATGTTTAATCATTGTCGTATATACTGTCTTCTTTATGATACGAATGCAATTGCAGTTTACTCTACTGTACTCTCGGATTGGTTGAATAACTGTTTACGGCTATGCGCACGCTGTTCCTATCATTATACAGGTGTATGTGTATGTCTGAATAGGAATACTTACTTCATGTCTTTCTTATCTGTCATTATATCACCATTACATACGTCATGAGTTTCTTCCAATTTATATTTATGTTTCTGTTTCATTGATTAAATATACAATTCATAAGTTTGATTCTTGCAATCGATTCTTCTTATTTGTTTACAGAGAATCTGTCTCTGTTTTGTACCACCCTTTTCCACTATGGTAGGGTCTATAATTTATTGTTTTGGGTTCAGATATTACAGGGACTCCACTGAGTCTGCATGATACTCTATTTAGACTCTATGCGTCTGTGCAAGACTCTACCTCTGAAATTTATTTTGTGAACCATTGCGTTTCTTGTTTATAGATGTATGTTTGTATACATTTATTTGGTCCTTGTCATAGCACTTATATATATTGGTCTTCTTGAATGGCTAGGAATATTTATCATATTAATCTAGGCCCTGACCTATAGCTCAGATAATAACTTCCACAAATACGAATTTACTCAGACCATAAAATGATAACATTATGGTACTGAATGTACTCAGACCATAAAATGATAACATTACAGTACTGAATGTACTCATACCATAAAATGATAGCATTACAGTACTGACATGTACCGCTATCTTATAATCCTCAACACTGTTCCAGATTAACGATAATACCTTATTGCATGTTCTCCTCCCAACCGTGAGTTTAGTCCACCCGACTAAATCTCCCCCCAAGCCTTCTTGCCAGACCGTTGTCTTCAGCAAGTTTTTGCACCACCTGTGCCTGTGCTATCTGGACCTTACCAGACTTAGCACCCTCTTTTCCTCCTTTTTGCCTTTTCTCCCGTTTGTTCCTTAACAACCCGGGTCATCTTCCCTTTCCCTTTTCTATGGGAATAGAAGAAACAGTTAGGGTTTTTCCCTGTTACAATTGTTTTTTTTTATTTTTTTATTATATTCTTTTTTTATTTATCATCTGGCAAGGAAAAGAGAATAACTTCCTCATAAAAAGTTATTATGTGTAATCATTCAATTTGTGTTCAAATTTTGAATCAATGATATTCAGTTCATTTTCACAAAGATAATAATCTCTGTTCCATAATTACTTACAATGGTATAACAGAAAATTTATTCACATGAATTACCCGGTCATTACACGAAGGGACCGGAAATAACACATGAGATGTACGTACCCTTCGCAAGTTATATTTGTCAAACGCCCAAAATTATTTGATTAAATACATATGTGGCCAATAATAATAATAAAAATTGATTGAATATATATGTGACCAGCAATAATAAAAAATTGATATTTTTAATTATTTTAATTAAATTAATGTGTCAAGTACCACTACCATAAAATTATGGGACAATTTATAAACATGTATCATGTTAAAATAAGCTGTAGTAATTAATTTTTGATTCTATATTTTATATAGATAATTTGAATTAGAATTCCATGAAAATTATCTCTTTATTGTATTTATCCAATAAAAATTAAAAATAATGAATTTCATAAAATATAAAATATTTTTTATTTAAAAAAATTTGAGTTAAAGTGTCCCTTTTTAGATGTCGATCATTCTTTGAGAGACGTCATCTAGCAAAAAATTGCCCAAAGCCTATCAGAAAAATTCTGCTAGAAAAAACCACCATAGATCTACATGGTGGGAAGGAGCACAAAAATAACACTATACTCTTATCAAAGAAGAATACTCTAGAAAAAACTCTGAATCACAAGAAATCGGACAAAAAGAAACAACTCTCAAGACAAGCAGGGAGAAAGCCCCGCCCAACAACTAAAAAGTGAACTCGACGAACCCTCAAGCATCAATAGTTATGAGGATTCCAATACTGTACAAAATAAATCTTCATTTAACAGCAAGTAGATCTCCTAGACCAAACTTCTTCTTTGACTATCTTCAAAAGGACGAACACAATAGATCGTGAAGCTAAGAAACCAATGTTCCAAGAACTAGAAGACATGAAGGAGATGCAAGATAAAGAAAGTTGGAAGACCATAGAGAAAAAGAAAGCTACAACACCAATCTAGCCAAGAAAGACTAGGAGTCAGACAATTAAAAACTAAGAAAATTATAGGTCGGATAAACCAATTTGGTCTCAGTGAACGTTAAAAAATGAAAAAAAAAATTAAAACTTTAAAAAATTTATTACAAAACAAAAAATTACTGAAAATCACATTAGTTTGCCTAAAAGCCAAATATAACACACTTCAGTAGGTATAATCAATAATATATATAAATTTTGTCATATGTACTATTAATAATTATGGTTGAAAATTGAAAGTTTTTACAAATAAATATGATAGAATAGTTTTGTATTTCAATATTTCAAATAAATAATGATATCTCATCATATTTTGTTCTTTTGAGAAAATAAGGTTGTAGCTAAAACAAAATTAATATACATAAATGTAAGAAATGTCATTATAAGTTTTTAATACTAGTAATGAGGATTAAATTAACTTTTGATATTAATATATTTAATTTTATCTCCCATCACAATAATATAGTAATTATTAATTGTGAGGACATCTTCAAGTCAATATATCTAGAAATAATATATAGGTCATTAATATTTATTATTTACATTAATGTGAACTTCTAGTTTAGGTAATACATTTGCAAAGCACTATTATAGTTAACTTGAAATCTTGTTCTCGTATATTATGTTAGGGTTAAGTTTTACAAACAATTAATTCTTGACGAGAATCATGAAAGCTAATATGCTATGATAACCTTTAGTGAATGCTCGACCATTTTATTTTATCTTATTTTTTAGTTATCATCTAAAAAAGGCATTCAAAGATAGTCTATTATGAACTTCATTTTAATATTATATAGGAATTAGTGGTCATGTATTTTTTTAACTCTTAATATCTTCATATCCTTAAATATTTGTGAGTATTAGGAATAAAGGAAATCTCCTTTATTTTATTTTCTAATGCCTATATGACTTGGAAAATTTGCATGTTCTCTAGAAAACCACGTTCTATGGGATTCCAAGTTATTTGATCATATGCATTCTACTCCACACCAAAATTTAACATGGATGGACTTTTAGGTGTCTCTTATTAGGTAACAAAAATTTTGGAGCCTAGTTTACCATAGAAAACAAGGTGCTTTGAAACCAATGGGAATAATGGTATATGACTCTAAAGTGAAGGACATGAGATAGATTTTCATCCAATTGTATTTACTTGTATGACTATACCTCTTACGTGGCACCACACATTTGACCACTACCAGAAGGTGCCACCGTCACTATGTCCTACGCTCTAATGGTGAAAAATACCTCAATTTTTCCAATTGGATGTGACCAATTTGGGTGGCATTGAATGATATCTAAATATCAATATTGAAATATTAATTTATGAGACAACGTGGAAATCACATGGTCATCCTATTCAAAATGGATTTCTACTAGGAAACTAACTACATAATATTTAACCTCAATCTAATGCTATGACACAATACAATGTTGGGAATCAAGGAATACTAGAGGGACAGATGGGTGAATTAATATTTAACAAATTTTATTGTTCTTTAAGTAAATTACAAATCAAATGTAATAAAGAAATAAAAAAAATCTAGATCAAATGCAATAAAGAAATCAACAAAGCATCATAGGCATGATGTTTGTCCACAATCCTTTAACATGGACACCATTTTGAGAGAGAAAATTACAAAAACTTGTCTTATTATTATGAAAATATTAAACCTCTACTTTATATTTCAACATATTTGTGACCTCCCACTCATTTGAAGCTCCAACCTCATCACATATATAAGCACCATCTTCCTAGAGGCACCAATCTAGTAAAGCTAACAAGATCTATATTTCATATAGTTTTAAACTGAGATCTCTAACATTGTCCTTAATTCTAACTTCTTTAAGTATAATTTCATAATTCTTTAGAAGCCTAATTTCTTAAACTAAATTCTCATCCACACATAGCATAACAAATTCATGTCCATTAAAGGTCAATGTACTCATACATTTTCTATATAGTTGATACACCATTATTTCTTTGCTACATGTTTTAACCAACTATAAGTATTCATTTGATTTCATTTATGTTTTTTTTATTTGTCTAAACCTCTCAATTTTTATTGAATAAGTAGCAATTTCAATTCCACAAATTAACTTTTCTAGGTTTCTAGAGTTCAAGTTCCATCCGTAATCGAATCAGCTATTTTACCCTCCTAAAATATAGTTTTGGATTATCAACTCAACTAGTTCACATGGATTCAATAATTTAATTTGGTATTTTCAATTGTTCTTAACTAAACTATCTATTAAACATATTTTGGTGCTCAACATGCCAAATTTGGTTTGTTCCATGCCATTAAATTTTCGTTCCTGGGTTTTATGTATTTGAGAGGTAGAACTATTCTTTAGCACCTAATGCACTATAACATGATGTGTGATTATCTGGGGGGATTTTTAGACGGTGCTTATACAAAATGTCTGGAGGCCAAGACAGCTTTGGATTGTTAAGCCCTTACAAAACAAGCCCCTAGCATGAATCCCAATGTTTTTCCATGTCATCTATTGATGTCATTATTTTCCACATGGAAGTCTCTAAATGGTGACATGTGTCATTGCTATTTTGGACACTTGGCCATCATAAATTCCAAAAACACCTACCATGTGTCACACTCCTAAGCTGCCACATCATCATGCTTTCACTAACATCGTCATCTATATACCATTTATCACTTTCTTATTTGGCCTTGTTGGTTATCTTTCATATAATCACCAACTATTATCCACCTATCTCAGTAAGGAGTGGGGTTCGAAAATTTATGTTTTCAGTATATTTCTTTGTTATTCAAAAATTACCAAGGGATCAATTTTCATGTTATATGCAATTTTCGGGGTATTTCTGTCTAGTGTCTTTTATATCACAGTGCCATCATCTATCAGTTATAAACCAAAGAAACTTCCATGGTATGAAATTAAAACTTAATTCAGTTAATACAAATATTTATGTCTCAGGGAGTTCATGAACTATGGAAAACTTTGAATGTACATCTATTAATCACACTCTCTCTCAACTAGCAAACTATCTCTCAAATTTTTTCTACCGTGCCTACTCGCCAACATGGAAACCATTATAACTTCCTAAACTTAGAACATGATATAGAAAACTAACATTTATTTTGAGGTATCATCCCATGTCATCACATTTTCATGTATCACCCAATGAGTGGTGCCATGTGTCACCTAGGAAACGGCCAAATGGACATGCAAAAGTACCAAATATACATCCAACTATTCCTTTCAATGTCATGCCATTTCATCATCTTCCTAAGAATTTATACTAGCAACTTTCCACATTATCTACTAGGTCATCATTATCCTCCAATAACACTCTACCATCTATCATGTTCCACATCGTTATCTATATGGAGAAAATGCTCAAGGTCTGCTTTTTTGCAATTGTTTTCTTTGGTAACAAAAATGGGTTGAGATAAGAATTTACATCACTCACTAGTGTTGTAAAGGATTTCCTAATGCACCTTACATTAAGAATTCCCATTACTAAAAGTCACACAATACTAAACTTGAACTAGACACGATTAGATGCTCATCAACTAATTGCAAATTTTCCATCCTACGGGTTTTGTCATCCATGACTCCCAACTCCACTCCCGCATGCATTATTTGACTAGAAAATGCACATAATACTGCAAAATTATGAATTGTATAAGAGGAAAAATGTTTTCCCACACCTTTTGTCAACCTATACAGTCTTGTGGTGGTATAACCTTAATGAACTTAAAACACAAATAAATCCTAATCCCTTAGGAGTTTCCAAAAATACCATATATCATTGGAAATGCAAGAAGACTCCCTACATATACTAATGTAGTGAAATTAAATGGACCAGATTGTTGGACCAATTAGAACAAGTAAGAGTGTTTTAAAATGGATTTATATTGTAAATAGAGATATGTGTGTCAACCCTATTAGTAATTTTATTGACTCTTGAATACCACAAAAACAACGTCATGAGTGGTCAGAGCCAAAATGTCAGTGCACGAGACCACTCCCTCACATTTATCCTCTATTTGTGCCTTTAAATTGATGATAGTTTCAAATCCATAGAGGGTCATATTAGGATGTGTGCTTTTTTCTGCAATGTTGTTTTGTGTAAAATTCAAGAGCAGTGAGGCATTGCAACCCTGGAGTAGCACCAATTCATATCACATTAATCAACAATATAGCTCATCTTAAATACCAATATCGAGCACATACAATACTGTACTTAAAAATTCAACAATTTACATACAATAATGTACTTAGAAATTCAATGGTTTACGTACAATAATGTGTTAGTTTATATACCCTCACAAACTAATCATGGAAGTGTAGCCATAAAAATGAAGTTGTTATTGGCTGATCTGCCACTTTGTAGTTATTCACCACTTTTCAAACAAAGCCCTTAACCCCTGGACAAAATTTCATGTAGAAATTATATATGGGTTTCACTTGTGCCTCACAAGTTGGAACAAGTAGCACTAAAAAAATTACTACATTTCCATACATAACGAGAAAAGTTTCATGAATGATTGAATAAAAAACAACATGTAGGGTATTACTATACATCTTGCACCCACATTATTTCTTCATAAGAAAAAAAATTATAACACATAAATAACATCCATGTGCTATTTATAGACTACGATTAGATTTATAACATTTGAGTTGTTGACATAACACACAACTCTAGATTCAATGGTGTAACCCTCCTTTCTACATTGTTATTCATAACAGGCACATTCACGTTTTCAAGTAAATTAACATTTTCCTCACATTTCCTTTTCCAATTGTGCCATCAAGTTCCATTAATTATATGTCTATTAGGTGCTTTATACATGGAAAATATAATTCCTACTTGTCTTCAATGTGCTCATAAATTCTAGAATGAGTATGTTCTTATTAGTTACGAGTTTTTTGAGGTCTAGTTTCTTGAGAGATTGTATCCAACTAGTTAACTTCCTAGATTGGTGTGTGGTTGAGATATTCACTAAACCAAGAGATTGTATGTCCAAGATAGAGTAGTTATCCCGAAACATAGCTAGATGTGTTTATATTTTATTATTATTTTCATGTGAATGTAATGTGTAGCGCACTTAGAAAATATTTGTTGGTCTTGGAGCACCTATGGGCTTGGGCACTTGGCCCCTTCTTGGCTGAGGGAAATAAAGATATTGGTGAATGTTTGTTTGTCCATTCATTTTTTGGTTTGTCCATTAACTAGGGTCGAGCTTGGGAATGTTTGGACGAGTGTTTCCACTATTTAGAAGTCTTCTGTTGACTGTGTTACTATGACTTTGGAAGATCTGATCAGGATGGTGGAGTTCTTGCTGAAGCCATGGTTTTCCTTGTTAATACTAGTTATGAAATCATATATATTCTTCGGTAAATGAGGGAGGAGGAATTTGGTTGCATTAAATATCGACTTATTTCAAGATGTATTATTTGTTAGAGGTTGTATAGGAAAATAGATTTAGATGGGAAATTCAAGGGCATTGATCACAACTTTCTTATTGGAGCCTTTCGTTCCTAATGATGATGAGTATTATATTTCCATTCTCTTCAAATGTCTTGGTCTCACAATAAGTCTTTCTACACGTGGAGGAATATAAATTTAAGACAAATAGGATAAGTTTAAGACAATATTTATCAGAACAAAGACTTCATTGAAATCGAAACTCTTTTCTCTACATTAATGAGATCTGCGAAATTTGAGGAGTGGTGAGTGTTAGATTGTGTAGTGTTTCATTTTTTGATGTAGTGTTTTCTTCAGTGTGGAGGAATCATTGGTTTGCTCCAATGGTCCCATAAGGCTTGCTGGAATGAAACTCCCTAAAGGTATCCTATTTATGCATCACAAATATTCTAATATCAACTCCCTAACAGGGGCATCCAACATTGTAGAAGATAGTATTCGACAATTGAAAAGAGTTCATGCATGGTTTATTTTCTGGCCAAGGAGGTGTGTGAGTTGAATGTTATGGAAACTCATTTTTTAATGTGTGGAGATGCACACCATTTGAATTTGATTATTCCTGGTTCGATTTTTTTTTCATGGTTTCAACCGTTAGGTGGTGTGAGCTCTCAACATTACAATTTGAGCAATGGTGCCACCAATGGTGCTCATCGTGGTAGCCAATGGAACTATGAACTATACAACTGCTGATGGTGCTTGGTAGTTAGTGCCCTTATGTAGAATGAAATTTCTTGTATCATAGAGTGGATACATGCATAAATATTTCCATATAATTGGGCCATATCCATTCTTTATGTTCTCTGTTATGAGTATTTTCAATCATTCAATTATGTGCATTTGCTCCTATTCATGAGATTTTCAATTCTGCATGAGGGACACTACCTGAGATTCAAAAGAGGGTAAATGCTCAATTGGTTTGTGTTGTGTTTTCTCCATAATTGGTCAAATCCATCTTTTGTTGGAAAATGTTTTGTAGAAGGCCTTTCTTTTTTGGACTGTACCTTATCCATTTCATTGACCATATAGAAAGTTGTTCACAAACAAAAGTTGTGCCATTTCCAATGGTAGTTGTGTTGAGGCTACAACTTCTGTAGCTTCCAAGATTGTTTCATCTAGGGGAAAAATATGCCCTAAGTGATTTAAAGAATGATTAATTTGATTTGAATATTGTTTTATGACTTGTTAATTTGTCACACCATACTTATTGAAGAGACATTAGTTTGGCCGACTATTGTCATAAGTATATGTTGGAATTGTCCATTTCGACAATAGACAAGTTTATTTGCATGACAAGTACAAAACAAATTCGAAGATGATATTAGAGAATACAGGTTGAGGAAACATCAGAGATTAAAGGATGATATAAAATGAAGTTTATTTGAGTAGTTTGTTTAATTTCGTAGAATAGACTCATGATTAGGATAATGTATGAGTCACACATTGAAATTATATAAAATATACATATATATTGCTTTGTAATGGTCTGTTTTGGTACTTGAAATGATTTGTGTACCTATTATTTTTTAATCTTGGACTATACTGAAAGAGCATATGGCTATAAGACCCAGAGACGCATGTGTACCCTTTTGTTCCCTAGTGAAATTAAGTTGTGGAAATAACAACTTGGTAAGTATGAGGAGGTGCACTCATATCTAATCCTGATATGAAAATCGAAGAATTGAGTCTTCAATTAAGTGGGGGAATTGTGAGATGGAATAATCTTAGATTGTGAAGGACCAAGTTAAAGGGAATTCATCAAGAAGTTGGATGAACCATGTATGTGAAGGACTTCCTACTAGACCAGCAGTTGTAGTGGTTAGGAACCCATGCATTCCGGGCGATGGTTGTTCCATTATATGGATGTCAATAATTTGATGGTGTTTTCATGAACCAGGTACAAGGTGTAATTGTCATAATGGACCATATGTATATATTGCTGATTGAGATAGAGATAAGTAGTCATTAAGGGGCCACTTGGAAAATATAATTCCTACTTGTATTTAGTGTGCTCATCAATAGTAGAATGGGTTTGTTCCTATTATTTAGGATTTTGTTGAGGTATAGTTGGTTGAGAGATTCTCTCCAACTAGTTAGATTCCTAGATTAGTGTGTGGTTGAGATATTCACTCAACTAAGAGATTGTATGTCCAAGATAGATGAGCTATCTCGAGATATAACGTGATGTATTTATACTGTATTATTATTTTCATGTGAAAAATTTGTTGTGCATTTAGAAAATATTTGTTGGTATGAGAGGTTGTATGGGGTTGGGGCATTCGCCCCTTCTAGGCTGAGGGAAATAAAGAGTTTGGTGAATTTTTGTCAGTCCATTCATTAGGGCCAAGCTTGGCGAAATGTGGATGAGTGTTTGCATTCTTTAGAAGTATTCTATTGACTGTACTACTATGAATTTGAAACATATGATCAAGGTGGTGGAGTTCTTCTTGAAGCCATAATTTTCCTTGTTAAGACTAGTTGTGAAACCAGATATGATGTTTGGAAAATGAGGGAAGAGTGGTTTCATTTCCCTAAATTTGCACTTACCTGAGATTCCGTTATTTTTTAGATGTCATTTAGGAAAAGAGGTTAAGATAGAAAATGCAAGGGCACCGATCACAACTTTCATATTGGAGCCTTTCATTGCTCATGATGACAAGTGTCATCTTTCCATTCTCTCTGAATGTCTTAGTTTTACAATAAGTATTTATACTTGTGGAGGTATAGAAATTGAAGAGAATTAAGATAAGGTTAAGACAATATTTATCCGAAAAAAGAAGTCGTTGATAGCTAAACTCTATGCTCTTCATGTGTGAGGTCTGTGGAATTTGAGGAGTGGTGAACGTGAGATTGTGTGGTGTTTTTTTTTTAGATACGATGTTTTCCTTAGTGTGGAGGAATCATTGGTGTGCTCCAGTGGTCCCATAAGGCTTTCCTGAATGAAAATCCATAAAGGTATCATATTTATAAATCATAACTCTTCTAAGAAAAACTCCCTAATAGGAGCATCCAAGATCGCACAAGATAGTATTCACCGGTTGTAAAGAGTTCGTGGGTGGTTTATTTCTTGGCCAAGGAGGCGTGTGAGTTGAATGTTGTGGGAGCTCATTGTTTTTTGTGTGTGGAGAAACACACATTTTGAATCCGACTTTTTTCGATTTAGGTTTTGTTTCATGGGTTCAAGATCTTGGAGCAATGATCATTCAATATTACAATTTGAGCCATGGCACCACTAGTGGCTCTCATGGTGTGCGACAATGGAACTGTGAGCCGTGGAGCTATTGATGGTACTTGAAAATTAGTGCCCTTGTGAAGAACAAATTGTCTTGGATCATAGATTCAATATATGCATAAATATAGCCATATATTTGGGTTAGATGCATTCTTTATGTGCTTCATTCTGAGTGTCTTTCATCATTCAATTCTATGCATCTACTCCTATTCATGATATTTTCCATTATGCATGAGGGCCACCGCTTGAGATTCGAAACAAGGAAAATTCTCAATCGATTTGTGTTCCGTTCAGTCCATAATTGGTCATATCCATTTTTTGTAGGAACAGGTTTTGTAGAAGGCCTTTCTTTTTCAAAATGTAAATCATCCATTTTCTTGACCTAGAAACAAGTTGTTGATAAACGAAAGTCATCCCTATGAAAAAGGAGGTGTTTTAAGGCTACCACTAATGTAGCTTTGAATCTCATTTCATCTCAATGAGAAATATGCTCAAAGTGATTTAAAAAATGATTAATTTGATTTGAATACTATTTTCTAAATTGTTAATTTGTCATTCCATAGTTATTGAAGATACATTAGTGTGGCCAACTATTGTCATAAGTATGTGTTGGAATAAAAAGGATACAAAAATAGTGAAGGTGACATTAGAGAATATAGGTTGTAGCAACATGAGAGACTAAAGGATGATGGACAGCCAAGTTTGTTCTATAAAATATGAGTCACACATTGTAATTATAGGAAATCTACATGTCATATATTTCTTTGTAATGGTTTTTTGTGGTCCTTGAAATGTTTTATGTACCTAGTATCTTTTTACGCTTGGAGTATATTAAAATGGAATATGGTTGAAAGACCTAAAGAGGCATGTATACCACTTTGTTCCCTAGTGACATCTAGATGTGGAATTAACCACTTAGTTGGTATGAGGGTGGCAGGGGTAGTCATATCTAAGCTTGATATCCAAATTGAAGAATTCAGTCTTCGATTAAGTGGGGAAATTTTTAGATGGCATAATTTGAGAGTGTGAAGGACCAAGTAAAAGATAATTCATCAATAAGCTAGTTGAACCATGTATGAAGGACTTCGCACTAAACCAAAGGTTTCAGTATTTAGGTACCCATGCATTCTGGAGGATGGTTGTTAACTTATATGGATGTTGACAATTTGATGATTTTTGGATGAACAAAGTACAAGGTCTAATTTCCAGATTGGACCAGAAGTACATCTTGTTGAATGAGATAGAGATGAGTAGTGATTAAGGGGGCCAACTGGGAAATATAATTCTTAGTTGTCATTAGTGTGCTCCTCAATTCTAGAATGAGTTTGTTCCTATTAGTTAGAAGTTTGTTGAGGTCTAGTTGGTTGTGAGGTTCTCTCCAACTAGTTATCTTCCAATATTGGTGTGCGGTTGACATATTCACTCAACCAAGAGATTGTTTATCAAAGATAGACTGCGTATCTCTAGACATAACTTAATGTATTTGTATTGTATTACTATTTTCATGTGAATACAATTTATAAGTGAATTTAGAAAATCTTTGTTTTATTATTCAGGAGAATATAAAAGTCACTGGCTCTACGCATCTGAGAACTATCTCATTTTTTATTGCACTTGACTGAGATGAAAATTGTGAAAAATTATTCGTACATGTCTAATCAAATTTTTTGGTTCCTCGGCATTTTTAGAAACTTGTTCATTACTTCAACTCTTTTTAAGAAAATTATTCCTTATATCGTAAATTTATAGCACATTTGATTTGGAGTTTATTTACTTTAAATTTATTGAAAGCATATGTTTAACAAATTTATTTATATTATTAATCTTGATTTCAAGTGTGAATGGATTTCTAATTTCGCATCCAATATTAAAAAAAAATCATGTTAAAGATTGGTGTGTTTTAGGTTAGGCACAATTTCTATGTCAAAAATCTTATGAAAAGATACCAATTGAAAAATCATACTAAAAGCTGGTGTGGCCTAGGTTAGCCACAATTTCTAGGTTTCAACATTCAAAACTCTCACGATAAGACTAAAAGAGAATATTATGTTAAGGGCGTAGATTTCAATATTGTAGATAAATTACTCACAAACAAATTATTATAAATAGAAAATGTACAATGGAAGGAACATAAAGATATGCATAGAGATTTTCTACGAACCCAAAACCAAGAAAACCACATTTATTTTTCATATATTCTTTTTAAAGTTATAACACCTTATATACATGCAGAAGCATTCATAAACCCCATTTCATTAATCTTGGCTTAGAACATAATGGTATTTCTCTTGAATCAATCTACAAAATACCATGAGACAAAACTCTCATGGCTAAAGTCATGGGTAAAACTTGGGGTAGGTAGGCCCATCATCCATGGGTCCACCCAACCATTATTAGGTGCACATAAAAAAGAATAACATTTATGGGGGCACTTTTGAGACCCCCCAAGTAGGGCGGTTACTGGCCCTTCCAAACACCATCGCGAGGGTTTACTCCCCATGAGACAACCCTTGATCCTAGAAATAATATAAAGCATACCCAACAAAGGATTAGTGTTATCCATATTAGGTGCAATTATTGGTAAATTTTAATGACTTAGATACCCCTTAATTGCCATCTAAAAACCCCTCAATTATAGTTTGTTAAATTATAATTTCCTATACAATATGCAAATGCCATATATTAAAACACATTAACAAATTAATAAAGATAAATATATAATAAATAAATATATTTTATATTGAATAAAACATTTCCCTAAACTAATAAAAATTCAAACTTGAATTATGATTTCCAACACAAATTTTGAATAATTTATTTTAACAACACTAATATTTTGAATGTTATTAATTTTTAGTCATATTTATCTTTCTAGTTATACTATTCAATCACCTCATTTTCAATGGGTTTATTAGGATTTATCTAACATAGTTGTCATTATTTTAGTACTCTTTTACGATCACCTTTTCAATGAGCTTATTATACTTTATCTAAAGTAAATACTATTCGATCACCACTTTTTTACAACGGAATCTAATCTTATTTATTTTAAATAGTGTTAATTTATTTATATAGTTGATATTAATTTTTATTTATAATTTTTTTAATGATTATGTGGTAAATAAATGGTATTTGATGTGTTTGTTTTAGTGTTTGAATAGATTTAATTCAGGATATAGGTTTTTGGCTATTGTTATTACACTTTGGTATACCTATAGTTTAATGTTAAATATTTTTGAATTCAATTTATAATGTAGTAAGAAGACAAGGATAGTAACAAATGATTTAGATTGAATAACTTAGATGTATAAATGATGAGTATACGCAAATAGTATATAATAAAATTTTGTGATATTTAACTGATAATAGTAATTATTTTTTAATTCAAATATTAGGAAAAAATGAGAAATATTATAGAAAATTTTTGCATTTCAATATTTTAAATAAAGAATGGTACCTCACATAAATTTCTTCTATGGTGTCTTAATATGCTTCCACCAGTAACGTGGACATCTCAGGGGTGAATTCAGCTTATTTTGTTAATCTGGGGATATGAAACACCACTATCACTTTGGCAATAGTATAAAGGCTTTAGATAGATCTTTGTAATTTTATATTTAATGGTACCACTGAACACCTTTTCTAATATTACTTCCACAATCTCAATTCTTGAAAAATAATTGTATTTTTTGTTTTGAATTACATATTGTGTTTGGACGTTAAAATATTTTATTATAGTCAACAACAAAAATATTTTTTATTTATTATACTTCAACCTTTTATATACATATGTACATAGTTTTTTAACATCTTTCTAAAATTACATATATAGATTGATCATTTAATTATTTCACTTCTCCATATTTATTATAAAAGTATGTTGTTTTATATATATTAAACATTTTATTTAAAAGACAAAAATATTTTTATCACATTTTTTTCATATTAGTTGTAATATGAATAAATAACTAATTTGGCAGAATTAATATTTTACTATTCCACAATTTTCTCTTAACATCACCTTCAATGTAGGAACACTGAAGTGTTTATAATCTCTTTAAACTATAGATCTGCATCGACATCAACTCATCTACATGCCAAGTCTCTACTAATGTAAATCACCACAAACTTAATATGAACTCTATATTATCTCTTTATCTCACGATTCTACATAGATCACTCTTCCTCACACAACAAGGATTTCATGTGTCCACACACACAATTATTGTGGGATTTATCCAAACCCCCATCTAACCTTATCAAGGTTAATTCTCATATAGGTATATTGTATTCTATTAGGATTACATACACAGACTCATATATTCACACAGTTAACTCTTATTTACCACATCTCAAAATATTTAGCATAACTCACAGTAATACAAAGAGTCACACATAACATTTGATGAATCTACATTTCCATTAAATAAAAGAAATTGTACATGGATAAACTTATTGCACATGCATAAAATTAGAAGCATTAGTTCTTTTGATGACTTAATTTCACATTTAATATTTGGTCATTATCTTTTCTCGTAATTACTATTTTATTTATTGTTAGTAGAGTTACAATAAATAAAATTAAGAAACATCATAAATTTTTTAGATGCTAAAATCATTCCATATATATCTCATATGTTACTTTTCAAATTATTTTTTTTAATTCCTAGAATCGCAGAAACTAAACCTAAAATTACTATGCAAATCTCTCATGCTTTCTATGATAATTAAATATTCTCTATGATAATTAAAGAAACTAACATTATTTACAATACAAAATTAGAATTCTTTCTTTAAAACCATTGAACCTGTTTCTCCAAAATAATTGATAATTTTGGAATTTAGAATGCTCCTATACTAGAATATATACATATCATAAAAACAAAGTCATCTTTTTTAAGACTCAAGTAATTTTTTTATGGATAATATTTATGAACTAAAACCTTGATTAGAAAACTATCTGATCCAATGAAACCCAAGATTTTAGTGATTTTATACTATGAACGAATACCGTAATAAAATATGATATTCTAACTATTTGCACCATACTCCAAAAAAAACTATCAATGTCTTAGACAAGCTTCACACTCCACTCGTAATATGAAATTTTAGTTCATCATTATTAGCCAAATATCCCTCATCTTAACTTTCAAAATTAGTAATTTAATTCTGTCCACAAACCCACTATAATTCACATAAATAAAACATATCTAATCCAGAAATGTCATTCAACTCATGAATTTACTACAAAACAATCATACTTTATATTAAAAAAGTCAAAGCTTGCGTGTTATGTGCAGAAAAGGATCAAAGTGGGGTTATTGATGCGGTTGTATGTGTGGGTCCATGATCATGTCCCAGCGTAGGATTTTTCACATCTTTGTGAAACCAAAAGTGCACACCTTACACCTTACTTTTATTGTGTTTCTTTTTATCGATATTTGCATACTTTCATATCCCAAAAGTGTACATAGTCATGTCTCCAAGCTGATAAATTCATTTTTAATCCTCTACTTCCTTCTTTTATCAATCAAATATTATTGAATTTAGTAGTTAGTAGAAGTTGAGGATTGAACTTCCAGCCTAATAATTTTTTTTCTTTATTTTCTCATAGATATTTGTCGATGACAATTTTACAAAGTGTGGCTGAAAGAGTGTCGACGGAATGTCGTTTTTTAATAAAGGTATCATGGGTTATGGGATACCATTTACTATGGAAAATATATCTTTATTTATCCTATTAAATTCCCAAGTTATTTTCAAATTGTTAGGTTGCTTTTCCTTATTTATCTTTCCGAATTGTGACATGATATTTAATGGGAAAAATGTCATTAATGACCAAAATATATTTTAGGTTAAGAACCTTTACCCTCATTCAAAGAGGTTTTTATTTTTGTTCTTTTTTATATATTTTTTTTAGTTTAAATGATATGAGCCTAGAAATATTTGATATAGGCATTAGGATCCCAATAGTAAGAGTCAGAGAGAAGAAGGTTATGGAGGTAAAATTCTTGTAATTTGGGTTTTTATTCTCTGTTGTAGTCTTAATATTCCTCCATCAGTAATGTGGATATCTCATGGGTGAATTCACTTTATTTTCCTAATTCAGTTATACAAAACACCAATACCATTTCGGGAATAATGTAAAGAGTAAGATTGAATTACTTCTAAGAATACTTCAACAACCTCAATTTTTGAAAATAATTATATTTTTATTTTCAAGTTGTGTTTGGACATCGAAATATTTTATTATAGTGAGCAATAAAACAATTATTTTTATTTGTTTTAGTTCAATTCCTTAAATCTATATCTAAATAGTTTTTTAAATGTATATTCAAATATTTTTAAAAAATATAAAACTACACATTTTTCTAAGGCTTTATTAAAATTTAATTTCTATTATATATATATTATATTATATATTATTTTATTATATTATATATTATACAGGTTTAATTATTTCATCTCTAAATATATTATTAAAATTATGTCATTATAATATAGATATCAAAAAATATTTTATCGATAAAAAAACTACTTTTATCACATCTTTTCCATATATTCGATTATAAAATAATTTAACCATTACCAAAATTCAATATTTTTCATAATTCTTTAAATTAAAATTATTACGATTATATCTTTTTTAAAATATTTAATTTATTATACAAAATATTTTAATTTTGTTTCAACAAGAACACATTTCACACCAGAATTACAGATGCAAGCATAATAAATTTTCTTCCTAACAAAAGTAAAAGCATAGAAAAGGAATGAGTTAAATAATGTGATAGCTAAAGTCAACCATCTGAAGAAAAGGAAACGAAGTATGCAAAAACATTTACTAAAATCCATGCATCATGAAAATAACAAAACGGACCTAAAATAGCGGCTTTAAAAAGATGTTGCCAGGAAGGATTTGAAAGTGTTTCGAAATAAATCAACCTCCCATAGAAATATCAGAAAGGCTTCTGCAACGCCTCTCTAAAAGATAAATAAAATTTTCTAGCAAATATTCTAGACAGGCTAGTCGAGCATCTTTCATATAGAATTTATTCGCGGGGGCCTCAAGATTTTGGGAGATGATGCTTTTATTCCGGCAAATCCCCACATTGCCTAAAGCTTTTAGATCATCATGTCAGTTCACAAAGGCACATTTTCTCCTAATCTCTCCTGCACTGCCAGTGAGCATTTCAATTTCTCCCATCCTTTGCATCGAAAGTTTGAAGTTTTCGAAAAACTCTGTTTGATTCCGCAGATTATCAACGTTGGCCTTGGCAACGAAATTGGTGAGAAGCGCGGCATCCGATTGGAACAGGCCTCTATTTAGCTCCAGGTTACCGAAATAATGGCTATCGAAGGCGAGGGAGCTGCCAGGATCCATTTCCACTTTTGATATATTGTCCGTTAAATTTTTGCACTGCATCTTAAGCAGCTGTGCGTATAAGTTTTCCAGGGTAGGATCCATACCTCCACTACGTCCAAAGGTGTACAGTCTGTTGCTGAAAAAACTGCAGTGTGACATTCCAATAGTATGTGCACCTGCAACATAAGATGATGAGCGTATGATATGTCTGCAGTAATACTATTGGATTGCATTTGTATAGATCTAACTATTTCGGTTTGGCAGGCACTATACCAGATAGCACAACCAAGTCTTGAACGTTGAGTCCTTTACTGGCGAAAGAGTCCTTAAGCTGTTGAAAGTTAAATGTTGGCGCTGGAATGTTGGACAATGCCTCACTCTCCACCGATATCCTTCCGTCCCTACGACCCGTCTTCACCTGCCAGAACGGTCCTCCCCTCTGTGAAAATTAAGGCAACAAAATTAGAGGGACCGAACACGTAATGATGTAGTGCAATTAGATTTATAATTGATAGGAGCGTTTTAAAGTGGATTTATATAGCTGTTGTTTAAGAAACAGAATACAGATTTCTCTCTGCAGTGCATTAAATATGAACTAATGGTAATGGTATTGAATTATGATTACCGCAAAAACGGCATCGCGAGCAGCCAGAGCGACAATGTCAGCACATGAGACCACTCCGGGACATTTATCCTCTATTTGTGCCTTGACATTGTCGATAACTTCAAATCCGCGCACGGTGAGATTAGGAATTGCGTCTTTTTCTGCTCTGTTGTTTTGTGTAGAATTCAAGAGCAGTGACGCATCGCAACCCTGGAGTAACACCAGTTCAGATCACATTAATCATCATAGCACATCTTATTGTATTTAGACATTGAACAGTTTACATACAATAAAGTGTTTAGACATTCATCAGTTTACATACCCTAACAAAACAATCGTGGAAGTGTAGCCTCAAAAGAGAAGCCGCAATTGTGTGATCTGCCGCTATGTACTTATTCACCACCTGTCGAACAAGACCCTCAACCCCTGGACAGCTTTTCATGTAGAAATTATATATGGGCTGCCCTTGTGCCTCACACATTCGCACAAGTAGCAGCGCTGCAATCACTGCAATTCCAAACATAACAGCAGAAGTTGCACGAATGGCTGAATTGAAAACAACACATCGGCTATTATTAGTCTGCATCTTGCACCTGCAGTAGTTGTACTTGTTCTTCACAAGAAAACAAACAATTGCACACAGATATTTTGAGAGGATGGAGAGGCTGAGAGACTACAATTAGATTTATAGCATTGTTGTTGCTGACAACTCTGGAATAAATGCTGTAACCTTTTCTTCTGCTTCTTTGATCATGGCAGAAATATTCATGTTTTCAAGTAAAATAACATTTTCCACGCAACTACTTTTCCAGTTGTGCCAGCAAGTTCCATCAATTTTATGCCTGCTATGTGCTTTATGATTTGGAAAAAGGCGGAAATCACTGGTTCTGCACTGAACCCATCCCATTCTTTTCGCAGTCAACTAAGAAGACAACTATGAAAATTATTCATACCGATATACTCAATTGTTTGGGTTGCATTTTTAGAAAATTGTTTACTATTTAGCAATTTTTAAAGATTTTTTTTCTCTAGTTCCTAAATTTGCAGCAGGTTTCCTCTGAAGTTTCTTTATATTAAATTTATTCTATTGGTATGTTGTAATAAAATTATTTTATTTTATTAATCAAACTTATTGTCTTTTGATGTGTTGTTATTTATTTTTAATCATTTGTAAATGAAATTAAAATAAAAAGAAATGTAATTTTAAAATTATTTAATTTAGTTTTATTTTTCCAATTTTTAAAATTATATTTTTAAATTATTAAATTTTGGTTATATATAATTTTAAAATATCAAAACTGCTAGGTGTGGATGTATTTTAATGCTTCGAAGACCGTAAAAGTTCAGAATTCTTGTGAAAAGATAAGGAAAAATCATTTTAAGGGTTTGTATGATTTATGTCAGGTGCAATTTTTAAGTGAAAAAATTGTGAACAATACATAAAAAAAAAATTTGGTTAAAGTTTGGTATGTAATGTTTAAGTGATTTTGATTACCTAAATTCCTTTATGGTAAGTTTAATTTCTTAATACATATGCGAATGTCAAATATATCAAAAAAGATTATAAGCAATCGGCTTTGCTTAATACCTTTCTCTTATTATGCAAAATAATTAATAATTTAAATATGTGATTAATAGAAAATAATTAATTTTATTCAAAATTTAAAAGTTTATATAAGCATTTTTTTTCTTTTACATAGGTTTGATTTCTGATATTTTACGCATATTTCAAAATTAAATATATATTAAAAAGGTGATTAAAAAAATTTTACTAGGAGCAAAAGCTTCGTTAACACTTGCTTGTTTTTTACTTTGTTCAAATATTAATAAATTCTAAAACATGTATCAAATTCACTATTAGAATTCAATATATTTTTAATCTAAAATAAAAACAATACAAAAAAATATAATTTGAATTAATATATTGTTCTTATATCTTTTATAAAATAATAAAATTAATAAACATTTAAAATAATAAAACTAAATAAATATGTTAATAAATATTAATAACTAAATTTAAAAATTCATGTTTTAAATGTGATTTCCAATGCATATTATGAATAATTTGTTAAAAAAACTTAATAATTTCAATGCCAAGTATATTATCATTATTTAGCTTTACGTATCTCTCAGGTTACATTATTCAATCACCTATTTCACTTCATCTAACATAGTTGTTCTTAGTTTACTACTATCTAATGAATACTATTCAATCACCTATTTCTCTTCATCTAACATAATTGTATTTATTTTACTACTATCTAGTGACTACTTTTTCATTGAGTTTATTATATTTTAAGTAACATAAACATATATATCTTATATCATTCATTTTTTTTACATCTAAATTAGTTAACGTATTTATATTTAGATTGTTGTGCTGGCATATGTTGTTATATATATATATATATATAATATTAAAAAAAAAATTGGAATTTAATTTAATTATATGTTATAGAAAATAATATAATGTAATGTAACAAAAGAACTATATATAGATATAACTAAATAATATAATATGAATTTTGTAAAATTTGCTATAAAGTAACTATTCAAATTTCAAATTTTTTAAAAAAATATTAACATCATATACTTTTACATTAATAATTATAAGAGTGGTTATTAATGGTTATGAAAACTTATTATTCCTCTACTAAAGTTATTTTATGTATTAATGAACATTTTATGTAATGGTTAATGAGGAATCTTGAAACTGATTTGGGTAATTACTTGTGAGTAATTTGTGTACAAATTTTCTATTTCCCTGTATTTTCAGTGAGGTTACCGAGATATGTTACACCAAGATTAAAATATCATTTCCAATACCTATTTTGAATAATTTGTTTAAAATGTCACTAATATTTTCTAGGCCAATTCTGTTGTTTTTATTTAACCATATGTATCTCTTGTAATACTATTCAATCACCTCTTTTTCAATAAATTTATTACACTTTATATAATGTAGTTTTCCTTATTTGATTACTATCTAATGCCCAATTTTTCAATGAGGTTATCATATTTTATGTAACATAAAATGTCTGTCCTAATCCTATAATTATTATTTTTTTTCTAATTTTATTATTCTTTATTTAATTATATATATATATATATATATATATATATATATATATATAATATACACACACATGGTTTAAATAAAAAAATTCCTTCCTATTTTATCATCACTCATAAAGTCTAGCACTTTAATTTTATTTTGGGACAATGAAATGGTGTATTTAGAGCATTTGTCTAGTATTATGTAATAAATTTTGATACTATATAAATATATATGGTACAATGGTACACACACAATTATTGAAAATTTTAGCTTTAATTATAATGTTGTAAGAAAAAACAATATAGTTTAATAATTGATTTAATAACATAAAATGTAGAAATGTATATATAAAAGGTGTAATATGTAATACAAAAATATAAAAGGTAATTGATAGTGAATAATATTAATATTCATTTGTATAATATATAAGATTTTTAAATAATAAATATTGAAAATAATAAATAATTTATTATAGTAATAAAAATAAAATATTTAAAAATATGGAAGAGTTAAATATTGATCTAAAATGAATTATGATTTTAGACAAGTCTTATTTAAAAGGAAGAAAAAAATATTAAATTAATAATGCAAAATGGGCTGAATAATAAAATATAAAATAAAAGTTTCTTAATAAAAATAAAAAATACAAAAATTGAAGGTATAAAAATTATTAGGAAAACAAAAATATGAACTAATTTTTATCCAGATTTAATAGGTTAATAATATAAAAGATTCAAAGTTATAAATATTGTAATTTTCATATTTTTAAATTGGGAAAATATTAAAAATAATACAACTAAGAATGAATTCATATTTAAAACTGAATTGTAAAAAGATTTAAAAATTATAAATAAGTATCATATAATATGTAGAAATACGAAATAGATATTAAATTAATAATTGTTCTGTGTTTTATCAATATAAGTATACTTATATTATTAGTGGAAAAAATTAAATTACAAATAAAATTTGTAAAATATATATTTAATAATTTTTTAAATAAAAATATGTAAAATAAAAATTAATTTAAAAAAATACCATCACTATTTTAATATAAAAATATTATATCTACTGATGTAGTAATAATAAATTTAAAATATCAATGATGAACCGTGAAATCAGCTGAACAACGAAGAAGAATTTATATATAAAGGAGAAAGACCATAATTCTTTCTCCTTTGGTTGGTAACTACTCCCGTACGCCTTTTCATTAGGACACATTCAATCAAATCCAAACTCGATGACAATATTCTTTAAATATTAATCAGTATATTATATATATAGGATTTATATTTAAAATGTATATATTGACTTTAATTTTATTTTTCCATTTAATCACCCGAGCATTTTTTTTTTAATTAAAAAATTAAATTAAAATAGACACAATAATAATTTTTATTAATATTCTACTTCAATTGTTAAATTTAATATATCGGGGAAAAAAAAAAATTTTGAAAATGAATCTCTTGCTTTTAAAATGTTGATGTGGGGTATATTTGTTAAACAATCGAGAATCATTTGAATTGAGTACATATGTGGTAAAAAAATTGATTTTTCCGATTTTTTTTTAATTAGATCAATGGTGTCAAGTACACTTGCATTAAATCATGCAACAATTTATCGTGTGTATATTATTTTGTTCTGTTTTTTTTTTGCTAATAAAATAGAAAGAATAAAATTCATAAAATAATAATATATTTTTATTTAAAAACAATAATAAATAATTTAAAACTTTACAAAATTTATTACAAAACAAAATATTACTGAAAATCAATAACAGTTTGAAACTAAAAACCAATTACAATATAGTTCTCTTCCCATAATTATAGATCAATTATATTATAATATATATATATATATAAATAAAATGATTATTGCTGAAGTTTAAAATTTATATAAAAAATAAATATTATAGAATAGTTTTGTATTTCAATATTTCAAATAAATAATGATATTTCATAGTAATTTTTTTTTTTTGAGAAAACGAGTTTGTAGTTAAAACAAAATTAATATACATAAATGTAAGAAATGTCCTCATAAATTTTTAATACTAGTAACGAAGATTAAATTAACTTTAGTATTAATATATTTAATTTTGTCTCCTATGGCAATATGACAATATTATAATAATTATTAATTGTGAAGACATATTTAAATAAATATAACAAGAAATAATGTATACATCATTAATATTTACTATTTAAATTAATGTGAACTTGCAGCTTACGTAATACATTTGCAAAGCACTATTATAGTTAACTTTGCTGTTCTAAATTAGGTTAGGGTTAATTTTTACAAAGGATTAATTCTGGACTAAAAGCAAATATGCTATGATAATGTTTAGTGAATGCTAGCTCAATTTTATTTTATTTTATTTTTTAGATCATGTAAAATATTCATTCAACAAATGATATTCTATTATGAACTTCATTTTAATATTATATGAGAATTAGTGGTTATGTGTTTTATTAACTCTTAATATCTCTATGTCCTTAAATATTAGTGAGTATTAGTAATAAAGGAAATCTCCTTTTTTTCACTTGCTAATGCCTTTATGAATTGGAAGATTTGCATGTTCTTTAAAAAACCATGTTCTATGGGATTTCAAGTTATTAGATCATACCCATTGCACTCCACACCAAACATTAAAATGGATGGATTTTTAGGTGTCTCCTATTAGCTAATAGAGGGTTTGAAACCTAGTTTACCACAGAAAAGAAGGGGCTTTGTAACCAGTCGTACTAGTGGTATACGACTCTAAAGTGAAGGACATGAGATATATTTTCATCCAATTGTATTTACTTGTATCACTATACCTCTTAGGTTGCACCACACATTTGACCACTATTAGAAGGTGCCACCGTGGCTCTATCTTAGGCTCTAATGTTGAAAAATACCTCAAATTTTCCATTTGGATGTAAACAATTTGGGTGGAATTTAATGATATCTAAATATTAATATTGAAATATTACTTTCTAAGACAACGTGGAATTCACATGCTTGTCCTATTCAAAATGGCCTTCTACTAGGAAACTAACTACATAATTTTTAACCTCAATCTAATGCTATGACAAAATACAATGTTAGGAATCAACCAATACTAGAGGGACAAATGGGTGAATTAGTATTTTACAAATTTTATTCTTCTTTAAATAAATTCCAAATGAAATGCAATAAATAAACCAACAAATTCTAGATCAAATGCAATAAAGAAATCAACAAAGCATCATAGGCATGATCTTTGTACACAATCATTTAACATGGACACTGTTTCGAGAGAAAAATTACAAAAACGTGTCTTATTATTGTGTAAATATTAAGATTCTACTTTATATTTCAACATAATTGTGTACTCCCAATCATTTGAAGCTCCAACCTCATCTCATATATAAGCACCAACTTCCTAGAGGTAGCAATCTACTAAAACTAAGAAGATCTATATTTCATACAGTTTTAAACTGAGATCTCTAGCATTGTCCTTAAGTCTAACTTATTTAAGTATCATTTCATAATTCTTCAGAAGCCCAATTTCTTAAACTAAATTCTCATCCATACATAGCATAAAAAATTCATGTTAATTAAATTTCAATGTACTCACACATTTTCTATATAGTTGATACACCCTTATTTCTTTGCTACATGTTTTAACCAGGTATAGGTATTCATTTAATTTTATTTATATTTTTTTATTTGCCTAAGCCTCTTAGTTGTAATTGAATAAGTAGCGATTTCAATTCAACAAATTACGTTTTCTAGGTTTCTACGGGTAAAATTCCATCCATAATCGAATCCACTATTTTACCCACCTAAAATCTCCTTTTTGAGCTTCAATAATTAATTTTGGAATTTACAACTATTCATCACTAAACTATATATTAAGCATATTTTGGTGGTCAACATGCCAAATTTGGTTTGTTCCATGCCATTAACTTTTTTGTTCCTTGGATTTATGTATTTGAGAGGTAGAACTATTCTCTAGCACCTAATGCACTATAGTATGACATGTGATTATCTAGGGGGGTTTGTAGATGATGCTTATACAAAATGCCTAGAGGCCTAGATAGCTTTATATTCTTTAGCCCTTACAAAACAAGGCCCTAGCATGAATCCCAATGTGTTTCCATGTCATCTATTGATGTTATTATTTTCCACATGGAAGTCCCTAAATGGTGCCATGTGTCATTGGTATTTCGGCCACTTGGCCATCATAAATTACAAAAGCAGCTACCATGTGTCACACTCGTAATCTTCCACATCATCATGCTTTCAACGGCATCATCATCTATCTACCATCTATCAATTTCTTATTTGGCCTTCCTGGATATGTTTCATGTCATCACCAACTATTATCCACCTATGTTAGTATGGAGCGGGGTTGCAAAATTTATGTTTTTCAATATATTTTTTTGTTATTAAAAAATTACCAAGCGATCAATTTTCATGTTATGTGAAATTTTGGGGGTATTTCTGTCTAGCGTCTTTTATATCATAGTGCCATCATCTATCAATTATAAACGAAATACAATTCCATGGCATGACATCAAAACTTAATTCAGTTAATACAACTATCTATGTCTCAAAGAGTTCATCAACTATGGAAAACATTGAATCTACATCTATTAATCACACTCTCTCTCAACTAGCACACTATCTCTAGAATTTTGTCTACCAATCCTTCTCGCCAACATGGAAACCATTATAACTTCTTCAACTTAGAACATGACATAGAGCACTAATGTTTCTTTCCAGCCACCATCCCACGTCATCACATTGTCATGTATCACCCAATGAGTGGTGCCATGTGCCACCTAGCAATGGGCCAATTGGACATGAAAATGTGCTAAATATGCATCCTGCTAATCCTTGCAATGTCATGCCATTGCATCATCCTCCTAAGATGCTATAACAAAAACTTTCCACATCATCTTCTAGGTCATCATTATTCTCCAATAAAACTCTACCATCTATCATATCACTATCTATATTGAGGAAATTATCACGGTTTGGTTTTTTTGCAATTGTTTTCTTTGTTAACAAAAACAGGCTGAGATAAGAATTTACATCACTTACTAGTTTTTTAAAGGATTTCCGAATGCACCTTATTTTAAGAATTCTCATTACTAAAAGTCACACAATACTCCACTTGAACTAGACACGATTAGACGCTCGTCAACTGATTGCAAATTTCCCATCCTATGGGTTTTGTCATCCATGACTGCCCATTGCACCCTTGCATTTCTTCTTTTACTAAAAAATGCACATCATACTACCGAATTATGAATCAGATAATGGGAAAATTCTTGTCCCACACCTTCTGTCAACCTATACAGCGTTGCGGTGGTATAACCTTAATGAACTTAAAAATCAAATAAGTCCTAATCCCTTAGGAGTTTCCCAAAATACCCTATGTCATTGGAAATGCAAGAAAATTTCCTACACATACTAATGTAGTGAAATTAAGTGGACCAGATTGCTTGACCAAACAGAATAAGTAAGATTGTTTTAAAATGGATTTATATTGTGAATTAGAGATTTGTGTGTCAACCCTACTGGTAATTTTATTGACTTGTTAGAGCTAGAATGTTTGCATGACACCACTACCTCACATTTATCCTCTATTTGTGCCTTTAAATTGATGATAATTTCAGATCCACAGAGGGTGATATTGGGATTGTGTTCTTTTCTGCAATGTTGTTTTGTGTAAAATTTAAGAGCAATGAGGCATTTCAACCCCAGAGTGGCACCAATTCAAATCTCATTAATCATCAATATAGCTCATCTTAAATACCAATATCGATCACATATAATATTGTACTTAGAAATTCAACAATTTAGATACAATAATGTACTTAGACATTCAATGGTTTACATACAATAATGTGTTAGTCTATATATGGTCAAAAGCTAATCATGGAAGCATAGCCTCAAAAGTGAAGTTGTTATTGGGTGATCTACCACTATGTAGTTATTCACCACTTTTCAAACAAAGCACTCAACCCCTCGACAAAATTTCACGTAGAACTTATATATGGGTTTCGCTTGTGCCTCACGCATTGACACAAGTAGCACTACAACAATAACTGCAATTCCCTACATAACAAGAAAATTTTCATAAATGATTGAATAAGAAAAACACGTAGGATATTAATGTGCATTTTGCACCCACACCATTTCTTCACAAGAAAACAAAAAATAACACATAAATAAAATCCGTGTGCTATTTATAGACTACGATTAGATTTATAGCATTCATGTTGTTGACATAACACACAACTCTAGATTTAGTGGTGTAACCCTCCTTTCTACTTTTTTATTCATAACAGGCACATTCACATTGTCAATTAAAATAACATTTTCCTCGTAGCTCCTTTTCGAATAGTGCCATCAAGTTCCACTAATTATATGTCTATTAGGTGCTTTATACATGGAAAACATAATGCCTAATTGTCTTTAGTGTGCTCAAAAATTCTAGAATGACTATGTTCCTATTAGTTAGGAGTTTGTTGAGGTTTTGTTGCTTGAGAGATTCTATCCAACTAGTTAGCTTCGTAGATTCATGTGTTGATGAGATATTCACTCAACGAAGAAATTGTATGTCCAAGATAGACTAGCTATATCAAGACATAACCTGATGTGTTTATATTGTATTATTATTTTCATGTGAACACAATTTGTAGTGCATTTAGAAAATATTTGTTGGTCTCAGAGCCCCAATGGGCTTGGGGCCTTGGACCCTTCTTAGCTGAGGGAAATAAAGAGATTGGTGAATGTTTTTTTGTCAATTATTTTTTTGGTTTGTCTGTTCATTAGGGTTGAGCTTAGTGAAGTTTGAAAAATTGTTTCAATTGTTTAGAAGTCTTATGTTCACTATGCTACTATGACTTTGGAAGATTTGATCACAGGGGTGAAGTTCTTGTTGAAGCCATTGTTTTTCTTGTTAAGATTGGTTTTGAAACCAAATATCTTCTTCAGTAAATGAGGGAAGAGTGGTTTGGTTTCCCTAAATATGGACTTAGCTCAAGAGGGATTATTTTTTATAGATTGTCTAGGAAAGAGGTTTAGATGGGAAATGAAAGGGAATTGATCACAAATTTCATATTGGAGCCTTTCATTCCTAATGATGAGGAGTATTATCTTTCCATTCTCTATGAATATCTTGTTTTTACAATAACTCTTTCTGCATGCGGAGAGATAGAAATTTTAAGAGAAATAGGAAATGTTTAAGAAAATATTTGTCAAAATAGAGACTTCATTAACATATAAACTCTTTTCTCTACATCCCCAAGATCTACAGAATTTAAGGAGTGGTCAACGTTAGATTGTGTGTTGTTTTTCTTTTTGATGCAGTGTTTTCTTCAGTGTGGAGGTATCACTCGTTCGCTCCAATATTGGTCCTAAAAGCCACGCTGAAATGAAACTCCATAAAGGGATCCTATTTTTGCATCATAACTATTCTAAGATCAACTCCCTAATAGGGGCATCCAAGATTGCAGAAGATAGTATTCAGAAATTTAAAAGAGTTCATGCGTGGTTTAGTTTCTGGCCAAGGAGGCATGTGAGTTGAATGTTGTGGAAATTCATTGTTTAATGTGTGTGGAGATGCACACTATTTGAAACCGATTGTTTTTTGTTGTAGTTTTGTTTTGTGGGTTCACCAGTTAGGTGGTGTGAGCATTCAACATTACAGTTTGAGCCATGGAGCCACTCGGTGGTGCTCATCGTGTCAGCCAATGGAGCTATGAGCTGTGGAGCTGCTAATGGTCCTTGCTAATTAGTTCCCTTGTGTAGAACAAACTTTCTTGTATCATAGAGTGGATATATGCATAAATATTGGCATATAACTTGGTCATATCCATTCTTTATGTGATATGTTATGAGCATTTGAAATCATTCAATTATGTACATATGCTCCTATTTAGGAGCATTTCACTTCTTCATGAGGGACACTACCTGAGATTCAAAAGAGGGAAGATGCTCAATTGGTTTGTGCTGTGTTTTCTCCATAATTTTTCAGATCGATTTTTTTTGGAAAACATATTGCAGAAGGCTTTTCTTTTTTGGATTGTACCTTATCCATTTTCTTGACCCGATAGCAGGTTGTTGACAAACAAAAGTCACGTCCTTTACAATGGGAGTTGTGTTGAGGCTACAACTTCTATAGCTTCCAAGCTCGTTTCATCTAGGGGAAAAATAGGCCATAAGTGATTTAAAAAATGATTAATTTGATTTGAATATTGTTTTACTAATTGTTAATTTTTCATGCCATAGTTATTGGACAGACATTAGTTTGGCTGACTATTGTCATAGGTCTATGTTGTAATTGTCCATTTCAACAATAGACAAGTTTATTTGCATGAGAAAGAAGAAAATGCGAAGATGATATTAGAGAATATAGGTTTGGGAAACATCACAGATTAAACGATGATATAAAACAAAGTTTGTTTGATTTTGTAGGATAGACTCATGATTAGGATAATGTATGAGTCACATATTGCAATAATAGAAAGTATACATGTCATATATTTCTTTATAATGATCCATTTTTGTCCTTGAAATGTTTTATGTACCTACTATGTTTTAATCTTGGAGTATATTAAAAGAACATATGGTTGTAAGACCCAAAGAGGCATGCATACCCGTTTGTTCCCTAGGGACATTAGGTTGTGGAATTAACCACTGGGTAGGTACAAGGGTGGCAGGTGTACTCGTATCTAAACTTGATATGAAAATTGAAGAATTGAGTCTTCAATTAAGTGGGGGAATTGTGAGATGGAATAATGATAGAGTGTGAAGGACCAAGCCAAAAAGAATTCATTAAGAAGTTTGATGAACCATGTTTGTGAAGGAATTTCTACTAGACCAGTGGTTGCAGTGGTTAGGTACGCATGCATTCCGGTGGATGGTTGTTCCTTTATATGGACATCAAGAATTTGATGATGTTTACATGAAAGGGGTAGAAGGTGTAATTGTCAGATTGGACTAGATGTAGATCTTGTTGATTGAGATAAAGACAAGTAGTCATTAAGGGGGACACTTGGAAAATACAATTCCTACTTGCATTTAGTGTGCTCATCAATTATACAATGAGTTTGTTCCTATTAGTTAGGTGTTTGTTAAGGTGTAGTTGGTTGAGAGATTCTCTCCAACTAGTTAGATTCCTATATTGGTGTGTGGTTGAGATATTCACTCAACCAAGAGATTGTATATCCAAGATAGACGAGTTATCTCATGACATAATGTTATGTATTTATATTGTATTATTATTTTCATGTGAATACAATTTGTAGTGCATTTATAAAATATTTGTTAGTACGAGAGCCTATATGGGGTTGAAGCCTTTGGCCCTCTAGGCTGGCGGAAATAAAGAGTTTGGTGAATGTTTGTTTGTCCATTCACTATGGTTGAGCTTGGCAAATTGTGAATGAGTGTTTCCATTGTTTAGAAGTCCTTTGTTGATTGTAATATTATGACTTTGGAACATATGATCAAGGTGGTATACTTCTTGTTGAAGCCATCATTTTCCTTGTTAAGACTGGTTGTCAAACCATATATGATGTTCATAAAATGAGGGAAGAGTATCTTGGTAGCCCTAAATCTGCACTTACCTGAGGTTGCATTATTTTTTAGAGACAATCTAGGAAAAGAGGTTGAGATGGGAAATGCAAGGGAAACGATCACAAATTTCATATTGGAGCCTTTCATTCCTCATGATTACAAGTATTATCCTTCCATTCTCTCGTAATGTCTTGGTTTTACAATAAGTCTTTCTGAATGTGGAGGTATAGAAGTTGAAAAGAACTAGGATAAGGTTAAGATAATATTTATCACAATAGAGAAGTTGTTGACAGCTAAATTCTATGCACTTCCTATGTGAGATCTACGAAATTTGAGGAGTGGTCAACATGAAATTGTGTGGTGTTCTTTTTTGCGATACGGTGTTTTATTTAGTGTGGAGGAATTGTTGGTGTGCTCCAATGGTCCCAGAAGGCTTTCTCAAATGAAAGTCCATAAAGGGATCCTATTTATATATCATAACTCTTATAAGCTCAACTCCCTAATATGAGTGTCCAAGATCACACAAGATAGGATTCAAGTATTGCAAAGAGTTCGTGGGTGGTTTATTTCCTGGCCAAGGAGGCATGCAAGTTGAATGTTGTCGGAACTCATTGCTTGTTATGTGTGGATAAGCACACATTTTGAATCTGATTGTTTCTGATTCAGGTTTTGTTTCGTGGGTTCAAGAGCTTGGTGAAGTGAACGTTCAACATTACAATTTGATCCATGGTGCCATCAGTGGTGTTCATGGTCTGAGACAATGGAACTGTGAGTCGTGGAGCTATTGATGGTCCTTAATAATTAGTGCCATTCTGAAGAACAAACTGCCTTGGATCATAGAGTGGATATATGCATAAATATAGCCAAATACTTAGGTGATATTCATTCTTTATTTGATCTGTTCTGATTGTTTTCCATCATTCAATTCTATGCATCTCCTCCTATTCACCCTCTTTTCAATTATGCACGAGTGCCACTGTCTCATATTAAAAACAAGGAAAATGCTTAATCAATTTGTGCTGCATTCATTCCATTATCAGTCATATCCATTTTTTGATGGAAAAGGTTTTGCAAAAGGGCTTTCTTTTTTGGAATGTAGCTCATCCATTTTCTTAACCTGACAACAATTTGTTGATAAGGAAAAGCCACGCCCTATGAAAAGGGAGGTGTTTTGAGGCTACCACTTATGTAACTTCCAAGCTCATTTCAGCTCGGTGAAAAATATGCTCAAATTGATTTAAAAATTGATTAATTTGATTTGAATACTATTTTTTGAATTGCTAATTTGTCATGCCATAGTTATTGAAGAGAAATTAGTGTGGCCAACTATTGTCATAAGTATGTGTTGGAATTGACCACTTCAACAATAGACAAGTTTATTTTCATAAAAAGGATAGAAAAATAGTGAGATGACAATAGAGAATATAGGTTGTAGCAACATCAAAGCTTAAAGGATGATCAACAACCAAATTTGTTTGAGTAGTTTGTTTGAGTTTCTAGAATAGACTCAAGATTATGATAATGTATGAGTCAAACATTGTAATTATCGGAAATATACATGTCATATATTTCTTTGTAATAGTCCTTGTGGTCCTGGAAATGTTTTATGTACCTACTACCTTTTTACACTTGGAGTTTATTAAAAGGGCATATGGTTGAAAGACCTAAAGAGGCATGCATACCACTTTGGTCCCTAGTGACATCAATTTGTGGAATTAACCACTCGGTTGGTATGAGAGTGGTAGGGGTACTTCTATCTAAGCTTGATATGAAAATTGAAAAATTCAGTCTTCGATTAAGTGGGGGAATTGTGAGATGGAATAATCCAAGAGTGTGAAGGACCAAGTTAAAGATAGTTCATCAATAATTTGGATGAACTATGTATGAAGGACTTCCTACTAAACCAGCAGTTGTACCCATGCATTCTGGTGGATGGATCTTCCTTTATATGGATGTTGACAAGTTGATGTTGTTTGCATGAACAAGGTACAAGGTCTAATTTCTAGATTGGAACAGAAATAGATCTTGTTGATTGAGATAGAGACAAGTAGCAATTAAGGGGGCCACATGGAAAATATAGTTCTTACTTGTCTTTAGTGTGCTCATCAATTCTAGAACGAGTTTGTTCCTATTAGTTAGAAATTTGTTGAGGTCTATTTGGTTGTGAGATTCTCTCCAACTAGTTATCTTCTAAGATTGGTGTGTGGTTGACATATTCACTCAACCAAGAGATTGTTTATCCAAGATAAGTTGGGTATCTTGAGACATAACCTGATGTATTTATATTGTATTACGATTTTCATGTAAATACAATTTATAAGTGAATTTACAAAATATTTGTTTTATGATTGGGGAGAATATAAAATTCATTAGTTATACACATTTAGAACCATCTCATTTTTTATCATGCTTGAATGAGACAAAGATAATGAAAATTTATATGTATGCGTCCAATCAAATGTTTTGGTTCCTCGACATTTTTAGAAACTTGTTCATTACTTCAACTTTTTTAAAGAAAATTTTTCCTTACATCGTAAATTTATAGCACGTTTGGTCTGGAGTTTATTTACGTTAAATTTATTCAAAGAATATGTTTTAAAAAATTTACTTATATTATTAATCAAACTTACTAATCTTGATTTCAAGTGTAAATGGATTTCTAATTTCGCGTCCAAGATTACAAAAGAAACATGTTAAAGGTTGGTGTGATTTAGGATATGCACAATTTGTATGTCAAAACTCTTATGAAAAGATACAAATTAGAAAATCATACTAAAAGATGGTGTGGCCTAGGTTATGCACAATTTCTAGGTCATTTCAACATTCAAAACTCTTGGGATAAGACTAAAATAAAATATTATGTTAAGGGCGTAGATTTTAATCCTACAGATAAATTACTAGCAAAAAATTATTATATATACAAAATATAAAATGGAAGGAACATAAACATATACACAGATTTTCTACGAATGCAAAACCAAGAAAACCACAATAATTTTTTATTATATTCCTTTTAATGTTATGACACCTTATATACATGCGAAAGAATTCATAAAGCCCATTTCATTAACCTTGGCTTAGACCATAACGATATTTCTCTTGAATTGATCTAGAAAATACCATGAGCTAAACTATCGTGGCTAATGTCATGGGCCAAACCTGGGGTAGGTAGGCCCACCATCCATGGGTCCACCCAATCATTATTGGGTCCACATAAAAAATAATATCATTTATGAGGGTACTTTCGAGACCCCCCTACAAGGGCGTTTACTGCCACTTGCAAACCCCCTTCCGGGGGGTTACCACCATGGGACAACCCTTGATCCTGGAAATAATATAAAGCATACCCAACAAAGGATTAATGTTATCCATATTGTTGACTTAAATACCCCTCAGTTTCCATCTAAAAACCTGATGTGGGAGCACTCAACAATAAAGAAAACAAAGCTAACAAAGGTGGACCAGAGGATCAGAACAAAAGAAAAGCGTGATTTAAAGCATGCAAATAGATTTAAAAAAGATAAAACAGATTTAAAGCGTGCATGCATGAAGCTTTTGTTGAGAAAATCAAGAGAGGATAAGATTGATCCTTACTAAAATTCTTATATAAATGTATAGTGTGATAGGGTGTGAGACAAGCATCTTAATTTGTGAGGAAATTTGTGAGTGAAAAATGTAGTTCGAGCGTGAGCTCGATTCTAAGGATGAAATGCCTTATCTGTAACCATGTTGTATTATTCATATTATAATATATGTGTGTTGTGTTAATGGCGTTTCTGTGTATGGCGGAAGATTTCACTGTGTATTATAATTTCTGTGCGGCCCATATATATATTGTCTATATTGTTAACTTGTTTTTTTAAAGAAATTGGGATTTTGGGAACTCCCAAAATCTCAGTTTTCATCATATTGTCCGTTATCAAAGTCAAAAAGCTTCCGTTTAGGCTTCTGGGCCCATAACCCACAGGTCCAGGATCTTGTTTTTTTAAAGGAATTGGGATTTTGGGCAACCCCAAATTCTCAGTTTCATCATATTGTCCGTTAAATTTTTGCACTACATCTTATGCAGCTGTGCGAACAAGTTTTCCAGGGTAGGATCCATACCTCCACTACCTCCAAAGATGTACAGTCTATTGTTGAACGAATTGCAGTGTGACATTCCAATAGTATGTGCACCTGCAACATAAGATGATCAGGGTATGATATGTCTGCAGAAATGCCATTGGATTGCATTTGTATAGATCTAACTATTTCGGTTTGGCAGGCACTATACCAGATAGCACAACCAAGTCTTGAACGTTAAGTCCGTTACTGGCGAAAGAGTCCTTAAGCTGTTAAAAGTTAAATGTTGGCCATGGAATGTTGGACAATGCCTCACTCTCCACCGCTATCCTTCCCTCCCAACGTCCCGTCTTCACCTGCCAGAACGTTACTGTTGGGTATTTTTTCTGATAAAATCCTAAAAACAAACAATTGACTGAATACAGAGCAATGCTCTGTTTTTCTGTTCAAGATCTTTTGCACAGGGAAGCAAATAAAATTTTGAGAACAGAGATTTTTCACACCAATAAAACCTTTATATTCATTAATAAAAACTCTGATATATATTTCTTCCTCCTACTCTGAGGGATTCACCAAAAACTTTTCACCAAAAACAAAATTACTCTGCCTCTTTTACAAATAATTTAATCTTCTTTCACTGTTGTGTGAACAGTTTTACATTTACTGTTGTAAGAATAGAAGTTCTTACATAAGTTTACTGCTGTAAAATAGAAAAAATTCACATTTACCACTGTGTGAAATTTTTCATTACCATTAGAAATGCTCAGGATTTCACCTTTCATATTCTAAATAAAAAAAATTACATTGCCTTCCCATTCGTTTCAATAAACCAATACAAGCACATGTAAGAAGGAATCCAAAATTTTTACTGTCGGGAGTCTTTTTCTTTTTACAATGTTGTGTTTTCTTCGCTTGCTGCGAACCCTCTTCTTCTCATCACGTGTGCGTCTTTTTCTTTTTACAATGCTCTGCCAAGCCTCTACTTCTCATCACGTGTGCAATACTAATACGAAGTCAGCACACACACATCCAAAACTATATGGCGTACATACTATATGGTTAACCAAAAAAAATTACATGCCGTATGAAACCATTAAAAACTTTACGTAAGGCTATGACAAAAGCATTAAATGTATTAAATGAAACGTGCAGTAAAAGTAAAAATAATGTCCTGGCACATTGATGAAGATCCTTGTCCGTTGACCTGATCGGACGCAATTCGCACACCAAGCTCACACAAACCAAATGAACTTTAGCTTCCGGGGAGTGGGTGGTTTTGTGTTCGTACACAGGACGCGTGGCAGCAAGTCGGGGTGTTCGGAGGCCCTCTGACAGAAACAACTTTTTACGAAAAGTGGTGCGAAATATACTGTGGTTTTCTGAAGTGGTTTTCCGAAATAAATGCCGCGGGGCTGTTCAGCTGGTACGGAAATTGAAATTACGATTCCACCACTCCCCTTTAATTTCAACTGTTGGGCATTAAGTCATACCCAAACATTTTCTCAAAAACTCAAATCTTTTCTGGTCCAGTGGCTTTGTCAAAATGTCTGCAACCTGTTCCTTAGTCCTGCAATGTTCTAAGGCAATTTCTCCATTGCTCACCAATTCTGTGATGTAATGAAATCTTGTGTCAATGTGTTTCGTTCTCTTATGAAACACTGAATTCTTTGATAATGCAATAGATGAGCTATTGTCACAAAAAATCATTGTTGCTTTTGCCTGCTCTTGGCCTAAACTCCTCAACATCGTTCTCATCCAAACTGCTTGACATGTTGCTGCTGTAGCTGCCACATATTTTGCCTCTGCTGTAGACAATGCTACAATGGACTTCTTGTTAGAAGCCCATGAAATGGCTCCTGAACCCATGTGAAAAACATAACCGGAAGTGCTTTTCTGATCATCTACACTTCCAGCCCAATCACTATCAGTGTATCCAACTAAATTTGAGCATTCGGAGACAGTATATAAGATACCAAACCTTTTAGTACCTCTGACATACCTCAGAATCCTTTTTGCTGCTTGCCAATGGGCTTCCTTTGGCCTCTCCATGAATCTGGAAATCAAACTAACAAAAAACATTATGTCAGGTCTAGTTGCAGTTAAATACATAAGGCTGCCAACTATGCTCTTGTACAAGCTAGGATCAAATTCCTTGATGCTGTCCTCTTTGCTGAGTTTTAATCCCATTACTGTGGGAGTGATTGCTGCCTTGCACTCTTGCATATTAAATCTGCCCAACACTTCATTTACATATCTTACTTGACAGATAATAATTCCATTTTCATTTTGATCTACTTCTATTCCTAAGAAGTATCTCAGCAAACCCATGTCAGTCAATTCAAATTCCTCTTTCATGACTGTTTTGAAATTTTCAATGAGGTAGTCATCATTACCTGTAAAAATCACATCATCAACATATAACAAAACAATTAGCAAATTACCATGTTTTTCTTTGTTGTAGACTGTGGGTTCTCCCTCACACTTGTCAAATCCATTCTCTAGTAGATAGGAGTCTATTCTAATGTACCATGCTCTTAGCGCTTGCTTCAGCCCATAAAGAGCTTTCTTCAATTTGCACACTTTGTGCTCTTGCCCTTTTTTCTCATAGCCTAGAGGTTGTTCAATATAGACCTCTTCCATTAATACTCCATTCAGGAATGCTCACTTCACATCCATTTGGTAAACTTTCCACTTGTTTTGTGCTGCTATGGATAACACTGCTCTCACGGTTTCCATTCTTGCAACCGGTGCGAAAGTCTCCTCATAGTCTCTTCCATACTGCTGCTTGTATCCCTTGACAACCAGCCTTGTCTTGTGTCTTTCAATTTTGCCTTCAGCATTGCACTTGGTCTTATAAACCCATTTGACTCCAATGACTTCTTTACCTTTTGGTAGCTCAACCAAGTCCCATGTTTTGTTTTTCTCTATGGCATTCATTTATTCACCCATAGCTTCTATCCATTTCTTATCTTTAATTGCATGTTCGAAATGAATAGGATCATCAACATGACAATACAAGGCAAACAAGGAATTCATTCCTTCATCATAAATGTCACTTAAATTTCTGAATTTCTTACCTCTTTCATTCGGTGTGCAAGTGCTTGAAGATGCACTTGAATTTCCACTTTGTGGTGTGCTTGGAGAATCAATTTCATTTCTCCTCAACGGTGTTCCTTGCTGTCCTTGTGTTGGCACTGTTGTTTGGGGATGTATTTCAGCCATCTCCTCATCATCTTCATCATGAGACAAACAATTTTTATCATTCACTGTTTTCTCTATGCTTCCATCCCAAGCTTCCTCTTCAATGAACTGAACATCTCTTCTCACAAAAAAATTCTTGGTAGATGGGATACACAACCTGTAAGCTTTGGATTCCTCACTGTATCCAATGAAAAGACATTTCTTCCCTTTGCTGTCCAACTTCCTCCTTAGCTGATCTGGAATGTGTGCATAAGCCACACATCCAAAAACTTTCATGTGGGTGACTCCTTGCTTTCTCCCACTCCATGCTTCTTCCAGCACTCTATTCATCATTGCTTTTGTAGGACACCTATTCAAAATATATGCTACATAGTTTACAGCTTCAGCCCAATAATCATTTGGCAAATGCTTTGCCTTCAACATGCTCCTCGCCATATCCATGATGGTCCTATTCTTCCTTTGAGCAACTCCATTTTGCTGTGGAGTATACCTAGCTGTGAATTGCTTATGAATTCCATTTTCTCTACAAAATCATAGAAATTCCATGGAGATATACTCACCTCCTCTGTCAGTTCTCAGAACTTTAATATGCAGCCCGCTTTCGTTCTCTACAAGTGCTTTGAAATTTCGGAATTTTTCAAACACTTCACTTTTGTTCTTAAGGAAATAGACCCAAGATTTTCTAGTAAAATCATCAATGAAGGTTAGAAAATATTGGCTGCCTACTAAAGATGGAGTTTGCATTGGTCCACATACATCTGAGTGGACAATCTCTAATGGTGCCTTAGCCCTTATGCTTTTCCCTGATGGAAACCTTTCTCTGTGTTGTTTCCCCAATATGCAACCTTCACAAAGGCTGTCCGGTTTCTCTATGAATGGTAATCCTCTTACCATCCCTTTTCTGCTCAACAAATTAAGACCTCCAAAGTTGAGATGTCTAAATCTCAAGTGCCACAACCAATTTTCATCCTTTGGCAGGCTTTGGAAAGCCTCTTGGGTAACTGCTGCAATTACTTCTTTGTTTTTCAAATCTGCCCTTATTTTGAGAGGGAACATCCTATTCCTTGTCATTTTCACTTCAGCAATACATCTTTTGTTGGGTGCCATATCCATGATGGTGCATACATCATTCTTAAATAAAACATTGTACCCCTTATGGACAGGTTGTCCAATACTCAAGAGGTTACACCTCATTCCAGGGACATAGTAGACATCTGCTATGGTTTTCTTTTCACCCTTCTTTGTAAATATTTTGACTTCTCCTTTTCCCATAACATAAATTTTGCTATCAGTCCCAAGTGTGACTTCTGAATTCACATTTTGATCTAAGGCAGAAAACAAGGCTCTGTTTCCTGTCATATGGTTGCTGCAACCTGAGTCTAAAACCATATGTCTTCACTATTTGTTTAAGCCATGTTACAAGCTAACAACACATTATTTTGGCTGGTATTTTCTCTAGTGATATTTGCACTAGAACTATTACACATATCATGTTGTTTCTTCCTACATTAATTGGCATAATGCCCATATTTTTTGCAGTAATAACATTGGACAATGGATTTTTCATACCTTTGTCCTTGAGCATGATCTTGTCCTCTTTGTTGGTTACTGCCTTGGCCTTGGTTCTGATTTGGATTGCTGCCTTTTCCTTGAGCATTTGCTGGGCTGCTCCTTCCACCTCTGTTTTGGCTTCTGCCTCTTCCTCTCTTGTTTCCTCTGCCTTGACCTCTTCCTCTTCCAAAGGACATCTGGGTCTTGAAGGCTTGCTCTAGATATGAGTTTTCATTTCTACTCAACCTCTGCTCATGTGTTGTTAGTGATGCATGGAGTTCATCAACTGAAAAGTTTGAGAGATCCTTTGTCTCTTCTATGGTGGTGACAATCACATCAAAGATGAGGGTAGGACCCTCAAAAGTTTCTCCACAATCCTCCTTTCTTCAAGAACTTCTCCATGAGTCCTCATCTGGGTGAGCAATCCAATCACATGTGTGAAGAATGAATCAATATTGTCTGACTCTTTCATGTTCAGATTTTCAAAATCACTCCTTAGCAACTGTAGTTTTGCTGTCTTCACTTTCTCCATGCCTTGATAGGCTGTCTTGAGGGTTTGCCATGCTTCTTTGGATGTCTTAGCTGCTGTTATCCTTGGAAACAAACTCTGGTCCACTCCTTGATACAGAAATACAAGGGCTTTTGAATCCTTCTTCCTATTGCTCTTTAATAGATCTTTCTCTGGCTCAATTAATCTATTAAACTCATTTTCATCTGTTGGTTCTTCAAAACCATATTGTATTAATTCCTATAAATCTTGATAGGCAAACAGGGCTCTCATGGTTATTGCCCAGTAGTCATAGTTTTTCCCATTGAACTGTGGGAATTGAGGATTAAACATACCCATGGTGGTGCTGGTGCTGGCCATTCTAGCACTCTTTAACTATGCTATAAATTCTTGACTGTGTATTTAAAATACTGACTATTTCTTCAACAGTGACACAAAAAAAACTTTGAGGAATACCTGAATCCTTTTGCTTGAGACTTCACTTTGATGGAGAAGATTCACTGCTGCAACAAAACGAATCTTCCTTTAGCGTCTTTACACCTTCAAAGAGCCTGGATCTGCTCTAATACCATTGTTGGGGATTTTTTCTGATAAAATCCCAAAAACAAACAGTTGACTGAATACAGAGCAATGCTCTGTTTTTCTGCTCAGGATCTTTTGCACAGGGAAGCAAATAAAATTTTGAGAACAAAGATTTTTCACACCAATAAAACCTTTATATTCATTAACAAAAAATCTGATACATATTTCTTCCTCTTACTCTGAGGGATTCACCAAAAACTTTTCACCAAAAACAAAATTACTCTGCCTCTATTACAAATAATTTTACAGTGCTGTGTAAAATCTTTTTTCACTGCTGTGTGAACAGTTTTACATTTACTGTTGTAAGAATATAAATTCTTACATAATTTTACTGCTGTAAAATAAAAAAAAATCACATTCACCACTGTGTGAAATTTTTCATTACCATTAGAAATGCTCGGGATTTCACCTTTCATATTCTAAATAAAAAAAAATTACATTGCCTTCCCATTCGTTTCAATAAACCAATACAAGCACTTTAAGAAGGAATCCAAAATTTTTACTATCGTGAGTCTTTTTCTTTTTACACTGCTGTGTTCTTCTTGGCTGCTGCGAACCCTCTACTTCTCATCCCATGTGCAATACTAATACGAAGTCAACACACACATGCAAAACTATATGGCATACATACTATATGCTTAACCAAAAAAAATTACATGCCGTATGAAAACATTAAAAACTTTACCTAAGACTAAGACTATGACAAAAGCATTAAATGTATTAAATGAAATTTGCGGTAAAATTAAAAATAATGTCGTGGCATCCTTGTTCGTTGACCTGATCGGAAGCAATTGGCACACCAACCTCACAAAAACCAAAAGAATTTTAGCTTAAGGGGAGTGGGTGGTTTTGTGTTCTTACACAGGACGCATCGCAGCAAGTTGGATTGTTCAGAGGCCCTCTGACAAAAAAACAACTTTTTACCAAAAGCGTTGCAAAATATACTGTGATTTTCTGAAGTAGTTTTCGAGTGGTTTTCTGAAATGGTTTTCCAGAATAAATGCGACGGAGCTGTTACGCTGATACGGCAGTTGAAATTACGATTTCAACAGGTCCTCCCCTCTCTGAAAATTAAGCCAACAAAATTAGAGGGGCCGAACACAGACTGATGTGGTGCAATTAGATTTATAATTGATAGAAGCGTTATAAAGTGGATTTATATAGCTGTTGTTTAAGAAACAGAATACAGATTTCTCTCTGCAGTGTAAGAGATATGAACTAATGCTAACGGTATTGAATTATGAATAGCGCAAAAACATCATCGCGGGCAGCCAGAGCGACAATGTGAGCACATGAGACCACTCCCGCACATTAATTATTTGTGCCTTGTCATTGTCAATAACTTCAAATCCCGCACGGTGAGATTAGGAATTGCGTCTTTTTCTGTTCTGTTGTTTTGAGTAGAATTCAAGAGCATTGACTCATCGCAACCCTGGAGTAACACCAATTCAGATCACATTAATCATCATAGCACATCTTATATGTTGAATTTGTAATTTCAACCGCGCGCGGGAAAATATTTAATGCACCTAAAAACCACCCAGCAAAACCACCGAACCACGTGGAGGCATTTCGCAATGCTTGTGGTAAAAAGGGGTTTTTGTCAGAGGGCCTCCGAACACCCCAACCAGCTGCCACGCGTCCAGTGTACGAACCCAAAAACCACTTTCCCCGGAAGCTAAAGGTCGTTTGTTTTGTCTAAGGTTGGTGAGCGAATTGCGTCCGATCAGGTCAACGGACAATCATTGTCAACAACCTGCCCGAACTTTATTTTTACTATAACCGCACGTTTTATTTAATTTTTTTAATAAATGTGTCATAAACTTAGGTAAAAGACTTTATGTCTTCATACGGAATGTATGGGCACGAATTTAAAATAGGCATGGGCATAAGTAGTTGTTTTAATTTTAATGTTTTTTATTATTCACGGGGGGTCGCGTCAGTTTAGTTTTTTACGTAACATGTAAAACCATTTTTTTTGTTGTTGACCATTTTCTGCAAGTGTAAGTGACTGTGTAATTTTGCACACGGGAGAAGCAGGCTCGCAGCAGCGAAAAGAACAGGGGAAACACAGCAGTGTAAAAGACTCCCCACAGTGAATGCAATTGGATCTCTTATTACAGGTGGATATAGTTGTTTGTTGAAACGAATGGTATGGCAATGTTTTTTTTATGAAATGTAAAATCTCCAGCACTTCGAATGTAATGAAGAATTTCACATAGAAGTGAATGTGAAAGAATTTTTTTTACAGCAGTAAACTTATGTAAGAATTTCTATTCTTACAGCAGTAAATGTAAAAGCTATTTTACAGCAGTGAATGTGAAAAGAAGATTTTACACAGTGGTGTAAAACTCATTTGTAACAGAGGCAGAGTAATTTTGTTTTTGGTGAAATGTTTTGGTGAATCCCTCGCAGTAAGAGGAAGAAATATGTCTCAGTGAATTTATTTTAATGAATGGAAATATTTTATGGTGGTGCAATACTCTGTGCTCTGTAAATTTTTTTTTAAAGACTCCTCTGTGCAAAAGATCCTGGTGTAAAGGAAACAGAGCATTGCCTCTGTGTTTTATTTTTCCGGTTTTGGTATTTTCCCATTGCAAAAATACCCAACAGTGGTATCAGAGCAGGCTTAGGCTCTTTGAAGGTGACAAAGA
>APFE031721113.1:0-25021 GCA_000404065.3 Pinus taeda | reverse complement strand
TTACACAGTGGTGTAAAACTCATTTGTAACAGAGGCAGAGTAATTTTGTTTTTGGTGAAATGTTTTGGTGAATCCCTCGCAGTAAGAGGAAGAAATATGTCTCAGTGAATTTATTTTAATGAATGGAAATCTTTTATGGTGGTGCAATACTCTGTGCTCTGTAAATTTTTTTTTAAAGACTCCTCTGTGCAAAAGATCCTGGTGTAAAGGAAACAGAGCATTGCCTCTGTGTTTTATTTTTCTGGTTTTGGTATTTTCCCATTGCAAAAATACCCAACATTATATCGAACACATACAATACAATAGTGTGTTTAGACATTCAACAGCTTACAATACAATAATGTATCTAGATATTTAAACATTTACATAAGCTCACAAAGAAATCGTGGAAGTGTAGCCTCAAAAGAGAAGCCGCTATTGTGTGATCTGCCGCTATGTACTTATTCACCACTTGCCGAACAAGACCCTCAACCCCTGGAAAACTTTTGATGTGGAAATTATATATGGGCTGCCCTTGTGCGTCACACATTGGCACAAGTAGCACCCCTGCAATTACTGTAATTCCAAACATAACAGCAGAAGTTGCACGGATGACCGAATTAAAAACAACACATCGGTTATTATTAGTCTGCATCTTACACCTGCAGCAGCAGTTGTTCTTCACGAGAAAACAAACAATTGCACACAAATATTTTGAGAGGATGGAGAGGCGGAGAGACTACGATTAGAATTATAGCATTGTTGTTGTTGGCAACTCTAGAATTAATGTTGTAACCTTTTCTTCTGCTTCTTTGATCATGGCAGCCATATTCATGTTTTCAAGTAAAATAACATTTATTCAAGTAAACCCTGACCACGGAGGGGCCGAGTGTTGTTAGACACATCTCGAAAAGCAAAACAAGAGCTATAGCAGGGAACCAGTGAATTACCTGAGCACAGAGCCGATTGCCGAAGAAACCCCAGGTTGCAGGCCAACGAACTGCATATTGTCAACTGGACAAACCAGAAACCCTCAACACCAACATTCACCACAAATTATAGCGCCATTGACTGAGATAAATAAAGAATATAGAAGTAGAACCAGTCGACTGAGCATAGTCACGAAGAACCAACAGAATGCAAGGTAACAGAGCCACAACTTACCAGTAAACGCCTGAACCAAACACACGGACAAGAATACAGCATCAAACCACATCATTTAGCAAGAGACCATCAGAAACTTAGCAGTGTATCCCCACAGACAGATAGCAACCACAGAGGCAGAACCGATCTTCAGAACGAAACCTCAGAGCAGCAAAACGACGGAGCGAAAATGCCAAATGAGCGCGAGTTGACCAAGTGAAAAGGGTGGTAAGGAGATTAGGGTTCGGCAGAATCAAGGAGGACAGGTGTCGCAGCGAGGACAGGTAAGTACCATAGGTTTATTGTAAATCACCTACCACATTCAATTGCTAACTAAACTCTAATCAAACCAAAATATCAGCGAAGGACCGCGAAGGGTTGGGCTGGCGTGGGACCACGTGGGCTGGCCACATCAATTGGTATGAGAGCAGTTTTTTTATTTTATTATTATTTAGAGGAAGATGGCAGAAGGACAAGCGCCAAGACGAGGGCGTGGAAGAGGTGCACGTAGGGGAGTGGATGAAGGATTACGAGAATAGATTAGAGTTCTTACAGCTCACTTGGAAGCAGTGGAAGAGGGTAGACGAAGAGACCCGGAATTGGGAGATGACAGTGAGGAAGAAGCAGTAGCTGCTGCAGACGCTTCTGATGAGGAAGCTCCAGAATTGAGACTGCTGCGTTCAATTTTATTGGCCAGCAGCAAGCCAAAGACAGAAATTTTAAATTACGATGGCAGTCTGTCTGCTGATGTCCTACTAGATTGGATAAGCGAACTAGATAAATATTTTGAGAATGAGGAAGTTAAGGAGGATAAGAGAGTCAAGTTCGTTGCTACTAAGTTGAAAGGACATGCCCTCTTGTGGTGGGATAATGTCCAGGCAGATAGAAAAAGACTGAACAAACTACCCATACGAAATTGGTCAAGGATGGTAGTGAAACTAAAGGGTAGATTTCTGCCGAAAGATTACCAGGTTGAACTATGTCGGCGAGTACAGAATTTGAGACAGAAGGGTATGACCGTCAAAGAGTACACGGAAGAGTTCTACCGGGTAAATCTACGTGCTGGTTATACGGATGAGACTCCAGAAAAGACAGCACGGTATGTCAACGATTTGATGATAGAGATCCTGGATGAAATTAGAATTCTTTCTCCCAGAAGTATTGAAGAAGCCTTTCAGAGTGCTGTGAAGGCTAAGGAGAAAATTAATAGGAAGTAGAATAGCAGGAGAGGGAGAGGGAATGGTAGAGGACGAGGACAGTCCTACGGAAGAGGAAAGAGTGCTGCGAACAGTGAAGAAGGTAGCAGCTCAAAAACTTTAGAGACAGCAGACAAAGGAGACAGCACCAGAGGAGGTCGGTCATATCAATGAGGACAAGGAAATGGCCGTGGAAGGGGAACTGGTTTCCAGTGCTACAGGTGTCAAAAATGGGGACATCGATCCATTGAATTCCCAGAAGTTGAGCAGACAGGTCAGAGAGGAACATTTATGATTCAGCCTGAAGAAGCTGAAGCGCAACCACGGGAAGTGGAAGATATGGCAGAAACGGGAGAACCATTGCTTTTGAATAAAGTGTTGTTAAAGCCAACCAAGGAAGTGGCTGAACCAACACAGCGGAAGTCACTGTTTCAGACAGTCTGTAAATCGCATGGGAAATGCTGCAAGGTGATAATAGACAGCGAGAGTACGGATAACTTGGTTGCCACTGAGATGGTGGAAAAACTAGGGTTGAAGAGGCTGAAGCACCCCACAACATACAAGGTGTCATGGCTACAGAAAGGCCACCAGCTGTTGGTTGACGAACAATGCGAGGTAGAGTTTCGCATTGGCAAGTACCATGATACAGTGGTCTGCGATATTACACCTATGGACGTGTGCCACATACTGCTCGGAAGACCATGGTAGTATGAAAGGAAGGTGACACACGATGGGAAAACGAATTGTTACAAGTTTACGAAGGATGGGGTCAAACACACACTCGTACCCATCAAAGAGGAAGATTCAGCAGAATCAAGTGGAACAAAGGCGTTATTAATGGGGGGAAAATAGTTCATAAAGCAGATTGATCAAACTGAAATTAATTTTGCAGTTGTGAGAAGGATTAAGCCAGTATTACTGAACCTAGAGAAAACAGAATTGCCTAGGGAAATACAAGAGCTGTTAGAAGAATTTCAAGACATTGCGGCTGATGAGTTACCTGATAAGTTTCCTCCTAAAAGGAGCATCAGCCATCACATTGATTTTATACCAGGAGCTAGCTTACCGAACGAGGTAGCGTACAGAATGAGTCCAAAGGACAATGAAGAAGTACGCAAACAAGTGCAGGAGTTGTTAGACAAGGGACTGATTAGAGAGAGTTTAAGCCCCTGTGCAGTACCTACAGTCCTTGTGCCCAAGAAGGGTGGAGAGTGGCGAATGTGTACAGATTCCCAGGCTTTAAACAAGATCACCATCTGATACAGGTTTCCCTTGCCTAGGATGGATGACATGATGGATTGCCTTAGTGGGGCAGCATATTTTACGAAAATTGATCTGAAAAGTGGGTATCATCAGATCAGAATTAGAGAAGGAGACGAATGGAAGACAACCTTCAAGACCAACGAAGGACTGTACGAATGGCTGGTTATGCCGTTTGGGTTGAGTAACGCTCCAAGTACCTTTATGAGACTGATGAACGAAATGTTAAAGGAATTTATCGGAAAATTCGTGATAGTCTATCTGGATGATATTTTATTTTTTAGCAAGACGAAAAGAGAACACCTTCAACATATTTGAAGAGTATTCGAGAAGCTGCAGTAGAACAAACTGCTGATAAATTTGAAGAAATGCACTTTCCTACAAAAGGAGTTAATTTATCTGGGATTCGTAGTGGCGGAGAATGAGTTAAAAATGGACCCAGAGAAGATTACAATGATCATGAGTTGGCCGTCACCAAAATGTTTATTCGAGGTACGTAACTTTCACGGTTTAGCAAGTTTTTACAGAAAGTTTATTAAGAATTTTATTGAAATCTGCGCGCCAATGCTAGAGACCATCAAAAAGGCCAGCCAACCTTTTTGCTGGACTAAAGTAGCAGAAGACAGTTTCCAAATTATGACGCGGAAAATAATGGAGAGGCCAATCTTGAGGCTGCCCGATTTTAGAAAACCTTTTCAGGTTCGGTGTGATGCAAGCGGGACAACTATCGGCGTTGTACTCAGTCAAGAGGACAGACCAGTGGCGTTCTTTAGTGAGAAACTAAATGAAAGTCGACAGAAATATTCGTCATACGACAAAGAATTCTATGCAGTGGTTCAAGCCTTGAAGCATTGGAGGCACTACTTACTAGGTAATGAGTTCGTTTTGTTCTCTGATAATTTTGCGTTACAGTACATAACACAGCAGCACAAATTGAACCATAAGCATGCCAAGTGGGTGGAGTACCTGCAAAGTTTTACTTTCGTATTGAAGCACATAAGTGGGCAAGCCAACAAAGTGGCAGATGCTTGAAGCAGAAGAGCCTTGCTCTTACAGGAAAGCGGCATACAGGTGATGGGGTTTGAGTATTTGAAGGATTTGTACAAGATGGACGCGGATTTTAAGGAAGCCTTTGAGGCATGCCAAAATCCTGTCTTAAGAAATACAAGCCCATGGCTGGATTTTAATTTACAGGAAGGATTGTTATTTCGTGGTGGACAGCTATGTATTCCGGATTGTTCAATGAGGGAAAATCTAGTAAAAGAGAAACATAGCGGAGGTTTAGCAGGACATTTTGGCGTTGATAAAACATTGGAACAGCTAGGACATTTTTATTACTGGCTGAAAATGAGTCGGGATGTACAGAGGTATGTAACTAGGTGTAAAATCTACCAACTGGCGAAAGGGCACAGCCAGAATGCTGGATTATACACGCCCCTACCAGTTCGAAGCAGGTCGTGGGATTCAGTCAGCATTGACTTTGTCCTAGGATTGCCTAGAATGCAGCGGGGATATGATTCAGTGATGGTGGTGGTGGATAGATTTTCAAAGATGGCTCATTTCATTCTGTGCCGAAAGACTAGCGACGCCACAAACGTGGCACATCTCTTCTTCACAGAAGTAGTTCGATTACATGGCTTACCAAAAACTATAGTTTCAGACAGGGATGTAAAATTTACAGGGCATTTTTGGCGCACCCTGTGGAAAAATCTGGGCACACAGTTAAATTTCAGTTCTGTGTATCACCCGCAGACTGATGGACAGACGGAGGTGGTGAACAGGAGTTTGGGCAACTTATTGCAAAGTCTAACAGGGGAAAACTCGCGATTGTGGGATCGAGCTCTGGCCCAGGCAGAATTTGCTTATAACAATTCGCCTAATCGGAGCACAGGTCTTAGCCCATTCCAAATCTTATATGCTATGCATCCGCGGGGAGTACATGAATTACGCGACTTAGGACAGCTAGAAAGGAGGAGTGCAAACAAGGAAGATTTTGCCGAAGCAATGAGCGAACTGCAAGAGAAAGTTAAATTGAGATTACAGGACAGCATGCAAAAATATAAACAACATGCAGACATAAAACGGCGTGAGGTACATTTTGAGGTTGGAGACGAAGTTCTTGCGCATTTGCGTCGGGAACGGTTTCCTAAGGGTACGTATAACAAACTGAAGTTTAAGAAAATCGGCCCATGCAAAATTCTTCGCAAGTTTTCAGTGAATGCATACGAAATTCAGCTGCCACCTGATATAGGTATATCACCCATATTCAACATGGCAGACCTCTTTCCATATCATGCCCAGGTGGAAGACGAAATAATGGTACAGCTACAACGGGACACCGAGTTCGAGAGCAGTCTTTGGAAGAAAAAGTTACCGTCGGTCAAGACCCATGAGATCGAAGGAATCATCAGCACACAGGTAGCGAAGAAGACGCGCAGGAAGGAGTATTTGCGTTATCTCGTCAAGTGGAAGGATCGTCCAATGGAGGACAGTTCCTGGCTCGACGAGACATAGATTCGGAAGGCGGGCTACTCGGTGGAGGAACTCATGGAACAGAGCCATGAGATCTCCCTTTTACCCCGGCAGCCTGATGCAGGAGCATCTGGTCGACAGGGTGAAGACCGAGAAAGGGCGGAAAGAGTTTCGGAAGAAGATTGGGAAAGATGAACAGTTCGACAAAAGGACAGCAAGTCTGTCAGGGTTCTTACATTTTTATTTTATTTTCTACCAAAGTCAACCACAGCATTAGATTCTGTTAGTTAATTTTCATTTATTTTTATTTACTGTGGCAACAGGTTTTAATTCTAGTTGTTAGAATTACATTAATATCAATGAGTAATGTAAACGACAAACCCTTGTGGGACAAAGATGACAAATTAAGCAAACGAATAGACAGGTAGAGTAAGTCTTAGTAACTACGAGGCAAAACTGAAATAGAATAACTATCTGACAAACTGTAAAGGATAACTATCTACAGTTATCTAACTACCTGTACCTATTGTATAAATGAACAAACTAAAAACCACAGAGGGGTCCAGCAACAAAGTGATTGAAAAAGAGAATTAAAGAAATATATGTGAAATTCCCTTCATCTAAATTCTGTGCACAAATAGATGTATGAATGAAATACATAAGTCCTCTGTATTAAAAAAAAATCTATCTATATATTTCTGTACAAATAATTCGTGCAGGCAAACACAGTGACAGAGATTCACAAAACAAGTTCACACATATATATTATGGCATAGAAAATATCGTTACAGGAAAATACATGACCGACATTCCAAATACCCCGAGTCTCAAGACAAGTCAAGACGAGAGTGAGCAACAGGCGAAAAGAGGCGAACAGAGCCGAGGAGCACAACGACCCACAGTCGAAACCGGGTAAGCAATAACATCAAAGATTAACCGCAGATTGCAAATTCAAATATATTACATTGGAGGCCTGTCAAATTAAATATTACATGAACGAATCGTGTGATGAGGGTTCGATGAACTGAATCATCCACTAACCAAAACCTACATCAAGCTTCTACATTACGGCTATGGGTTAAAGCAACCCAAAACAGTAAATGTTATAGCTAATAATCATACAGACGCCGACAACTACAATCAGAACAGAGAGCCACGGATGCATCCAAACACACAGACCACGATACAGGAAGATACAGTAAAAAATGAAGAGCCACCAAGACAAGAACAGAGCTACCCGGAAGAGTATCGACCGAACTCATTGTGAAGAGCCACGGAACCGGTCACCTGTAACATTACAAAGGAGTAAGTTAGGGTTTGTTGACACAGTGAAAACCCTCGAACCAGAACGAAACCGAAGGTCAAAAATGAGTTAACAAGAAGCGAAGCAAGCATGGTTAAAGGGGAGAACCATACCTGATAAGTGAACCGAGTCCTCAACTCACCAAGACGAAGTGAAACCCTCACCACGGAGGGGCCGAGTGTTGTTAGACACAGCTCGAAAAGCAAACCAAGAGCTATAGCAGGGAACCAGTGAATTACCTGAGCACAGAGCCGATTACCGAAGAAACCCCAGGTTGCAGGCCAACGAACTGCATATTGTCAACTGGACAAACCAGAAACACTCAACACCAACATTCACCACAAATTATAGCACCATTGACCGAGATAAACAGAGAATACAGAAGTAGAACCAGTCGACTGAGCATAGTCACGAAGAACCAACAGAATGCAAGGTAACAGAGCCACAACTTACCAGTAAATGCCTGAACCAAACACACGGACGGGAATACAGCATCAAACCACATCGTTTAGCAAGAGACCATTAGATACTTAGCAGTGTATCCCCACAGATAGATAGCAACCACAGGGGCGGAACCGAGCTTCAGAACGAAACCTCAGAGCAGTGAAACGACGGAGCGAAAATGCCAAATGAGTGCGAGTTGACAAAGTGAAAAGGGTGGTAAGGAGATTAGGGTTCGGCAGAATCGAGGAGGACAGGTGTCACGGCGAGGACAGGTAAGTACCGTAGGTTGATTGTAAATCACCTACCACATTCAATTGCTAATTAAACTATAGTCAAACCAAAATATCAGCGATGGACCGCGAAGGGTTGAGCTGGCGTGGGACCACGTGGGCTGGCCACATCAAAATCATGTCTTACGGGATACCAAATAATTGGATTACACCCATCCTACTCCACACCGAAGTTTAACATGGATCGATTTTGAAGTGTCTCCTACTAGCCACAAGAAAGTTTCAAACCTAGTTTTCCATAGAAATGTAGGGGCTTTGAAACAAATCACACTAATGGTATATGACTCTAAAGTGGAGGACATGAAATAGAAGTTCATCCAATTATATTTACTTGTATTACCATACCACTTAATATAATTGTTTTGGATGCCACTGCACATTTGACTACTACCACGAGGTGCCAACATGGCTTTATCCTAGGCTTTAATTGTGAAAAATATCTCAAATTTGTGAATTGGATTTAACCAATTTGGGTGGCACTGAATGCTATCTAAAGATCAATATTGATATATTACTTTCTAGGACATCATCGAATTCACATGGCCATCCTATTCAAAATTCATTTCTACTAGGAATTGACTACAGAATATTTAACCTCAATCTAATCCTATCTCACAATACAATGTTGGGAATCAAGGAATACCGGGAGGGGATGAGGGGTGAATTAGTATTTTACAAATATTATGCTTCCTTAAATAAATTTTAAATCAAATATAATAAATAAATCAACAAAGCATCATAGACATGATATTTGTGCACAATCATTTACTCGTGGATACCCTTTTGGGAGAAAAATTACAAAAACTTGTCTGTCACATACCCCGGTAACCTCGCAAGTAAAAGCAGGGAGTTAGAATTTCTTTTATACAAATTACGCAAAAGTAATTATCCAATTCACCACTCCATAATTCATCATTAACCGTTAGATATAATGATCATTAGTACATCAAGTAAATTGCAATAAAAGACAGTAAGTTGTATAACCATGAACCGCCACTATGGTAGTGTAATATCATAAACTGTTTCATGAATCCTTACATCCATTTCATGAATTCCTTCACCATATTAATTAATCTCATACTTGGACATTATGGTTAGGCTATCAATTAAAGAACCATCAACATCAAGTATTCATCATCATCAAACTGACAAAAAAGGCAATCACACCATTGAACACCAATATACCTTGGAAACCCCGTAGGGTGAAAACCAGCAAACATTTAATCTTATTGTTAAACTCTCGTGAGGGATTTCACCACTCACTCAATGGCTTATAAGGGATTCTATCCCTTAACCATTGTTATAAAATTATTACATTGAATTATCATTAAGTTATCACATAACTAGCTAAAATCTAATATAGTTTCCATATAATCAACATGCTTTGGCAACAATATTAGATACATTATTAATCAATCAATAAGCAACATATAAAAGTGACCTTTTAACATCTACTCATCTGCATGAGCAAGCATAACATGCTAATTAACTAGTACATATATTCAAGTAAATTCTTATTCTACTTTTCACCATGCTTATTAACACTAATACATATTTATCTTTAAGATATCAGGCCATTAGTTTTACAAGTCCATGTTTCCCTTTAAAAACATGCAACACATTATTTATGTTTACATACAATTAACAAACTATTGTTTCTATGCCTTTGCACATGCATTCCTTCCACATAATTATTTTCCAAGAAATTAACATAGTTTCTTTAACATACAAAGAACACATCTTCATAACACAATGAATATTCTTTGAGTATCCAATAGCTTATTTTATAGCCCTTCTTTAATATATGCAACGCATATTCCATTCTCTAGAACTCTACCATCATTTCATGTAAACATTTACTTACTTCCTTCTTAAAGGGAGTCACCATAACCCCATTTCTTTATCTTCCTATAAGTAAGTTTTTGATTTTTTTCATTATCTAACTCATCTAGAAAGACAATCTTTTCAAGAGATTAATATTTCCAAAAATGTTAACATCGATTATCATTATTTAAAGAAAGTCAATAGAATACTTTCTTTACGAAGAAAACATATAAAATATTCAATCCTTTACTACATGCATCAACATATTTTCTTTACCAAGAAAACATATAAAATATTCTATCTTTTACCGCATGCATCGGCATATTTTATTTACCAAGAAAACATATAAACTAATCACCTTTTACCGCATGCATTAGCATGTTTTCTTCACCAAGAATACATATAAAATATTCAATCTTTAACTGCATGCATTAACAAGTTTTCCTCACCAAGAATACATATAAAATATTCAATCTTTAACTGCATGCATTAACATGTTTTCTTCACCAAGGAAACATGTAAAATATTTAATCTTTTAATGCATACTATTATGCATATATTATCTATATTTGGTAATAAATGCTTAGTAAGATACCCAAATAAAACAAACATATATTTTTTTCTTCAAGAAAGTGAGCAAGTTACTTATCTTATTCATGGCAACCTCCTTGTCTCCATCACCTCTGTTTTGGAAGCCGAACCCGCCAGAGACATTGGAAACAATTTGAAGTAACCAAAAGAAGAACCCAACAAGGGTTTGAGTAGATTTTTTGGTCTGAATTTGGTTTTGAAGTGCACTGCCTCCTCTCTTAAATTATATTGGGTAGTCCTCATCTACCTCATGCTTCTGTCTCTCGTGCAACAGTCTATACATCATTATAGTCAAATAATAATCTCAAAAGAGTTGGTAGCTTTCTATAATCACAAACTGGACGTTGGCTCCAACGAAAAACTTGCAAATCCACCTTGCAATAGGCTGCAATAGTTATTCCCTCTATGCTTTATTAGCAGTAAATCCCAGTCTTGTCACAAGCAGGCTTCTGCCATCATTTCAGGTGAGCCGGCAAGCATAACGAATCGAAGGAAGTAGGGTAGCTGGGAGGGAGACGAGGGAGAGATGCAGAGTGTAATGGCTTCCTTCTCACGTCCAGTTCCCCCGTCTGTCTAGTCACTTACTTCTTCGAGGAGTTTGGCCTCTCATCCTTCCAAAAGTAACCACTATGTAACAAACCAACAGTTGTATTGCATTTGCTTGTGAGCATGACCTATAGGCTTCTTCTTGTCTCATTTGGTCACCTAGGGCGTCTTCCCTCTCACTTTCTCCGCTCAGGAAAGGGAACCAAGAACCTTACTCATTGTGATGCGGTAATGTTGCAGGAGCTACCGAATCCAAGAAATATCGTGGTGAGTCTAAATTTATGTAAAAGGAATCGATATGGAAAAAAATGAAAGCTCACAGAGGTAACACCGTAAAAAAAATACACAACCCCCTACCATCCAAGAAGCGTTTCCTTTCTACCAAGATCCCTTTCTTGATTTCCCTCAACCAGTTTCATAACTACCAAGAATCAATCAATAATTGATCTGTAACTTGAAATTACTTTGATGCAGGGTTAATTATAATAGGGATATTACATACTCCCCCCCTTAACAAGAACACCATCCTCGGTGTTCATCTCCCATTGGAACTTTAGATTGTACTCATGGTATAACCATCTAAACCACACAAAATGTGATCCTTCCTCGTTTAAAATCAAATATTTCATTTCAAGAAATGGCAACAAACAAAATAGCAATGATATAGTCATAAGAAAGATCCATAGTCATAAGCATTTATAACTGAAAAATATGAGAGTTCTAATTGCCACCACTTGGCCCTTATTCAAATTCAAAAAACCAAACTTATATCAACTTACCATTACTTACCAATTACTCTTGGAAACCATGAGTACTTTCACGTAAGAATTTTAATAGTAATTGAACAAGCCATCGAACCTCCATGGTAAGTAATTCCTGTAATGTATGACTAACAAATTCAATCGCATTAGTCACAATATTCTGAGTCAAATGAAATACTTTTAACTATCAGTCAATTGTGCAATGTGAGATGATATTTAATTCACAGTACTTTTACAAGTACTTAAGAGCTCATCACTACACCACATGCACATTGAATTAATTCTTACTAAAGACATCCACAAAGTACTTCTAAAAGTACCAAAAGAGCACCTAGCTCTCTAATCATCAAAACAGTCAATCACTTCATCATTTGAAATTTTTCTTAGTCCCTACTAAGACTTTCAAAAGATTAGTAATACAATAAATGAATTAAAATTTCCAATAACTCCTTATTGAGCACTAAGCTCATTTTCTGTTAAATGTGCATAACATATTTTACACAACTATATATAGAATTCATTTTTAACATAACATATAACTGATTAGTTAATTTCTTTAGCTATGAGAACCATAATAGGATAAAGAATTCCCAGCCCATGGGAACTGGTTTCCACAACCAAATCGAGTCATTTTCACATCCAAACAGTTTCTTTGATAGAGACCTTACTAGGCCTATCATGGAATTCCACTGGCCAACCAGCTCAAGAATTCCAATGACCACATAGGGTCCAATATAGGATTCCTCTTGGCAGCATCCTGCCTATTCCTCTGACAGCATCCCATCTATGAGGAATTTCGGGCCTCCTCCAACAGGCTCCAAATCAACAGAGTTGCCTCAGGATTTTTACCCTCTTCACCATCTTGGCAAACTCTTTTCCCTTTTTGAGATAATTGATCTCTAGGGAGACGAAATACGGGGAGAGAAGTACCATCAACCCCTCTGGGTAGGTAAATGCCATCAACCAAAGGCATTTAATCCGGGTAGACAAGTACCTTCAACCCCTCCGAGCAGGTAACTGCCATCAACCCAAGGCATTCAATACGGGCAGACAAGTACCATCAACCCCTCCAGGAAGATAACTGCCATCAACCCAAGGCATTCAATCTGGGCAGACAAGTACCATCAGCCTCTCCGGGTAGGTAACTTCCATCAACCCAAGGCCTTATAGCCTTTCACAACTATCTGCAACTGTCTGACATGTTGAATTTCTCTTTTATTACTCTTTCCTAAAGTAATTTACGTAATGAACCATATGAACATTATCATTAACAAAATAATCATGCATGTACACCATGCAATTACACTTAACACTCATCATGGGTCCACAAAATCGAGATTGATGGGAAACATATCTATCATACATGTTGTATGCATTCTGATTTTCCAAATAACATAATCATGCATATCATATAACATTTTAATTTCTCATTTATGATTGCAATTCACATTGCAGCAATTTACGTGACGAGTTTTCTTGTTGCCATTAAGCTACCACTACTTAATCCCATCAACAACATTAGTTATAAATATGCATTAGTTAACAAGTATTTAATTTCGAAAAATTTTCACGCATACAATATTGTCATGTATAAAAGCAAGTGCAAATATTCATTAACGTATAAATGTCAACAATAGTTAAGTTAACAATCTAAACATTTCCAATTTCCCATAGTCTATTGTCTTAATCCATAGCGTCATTAATGGAGTATTATCTTACGTTTAATATGTCCAACATTGACCATGAATCATTAATATAATTAAGCATAATCAAGGTGTTCCGACCAACCCTTGGTTCAACATGTATAACTAACTAATTATAGTACCCTTATCGGGAGCAATTCCTCTACTTATGCAATTAGAAGCATGATCCCCCTAAGTGTCACACATGCACCAGAGTTACCACTTGATGTTAGATGAAACAACTATCTTAACACTACTATGTGACCATTTTAGAATAATGACTTCAAGGAGACATTACAAAAATCATTAACATCAACACACTATAGTTATCATTTTCCAACTCCTTAAGCATGGTCAAAGGAATAATCACATGCACATCAAGCGCTATTTGGTCATCACTAGACTTAGCATCTTCTACAAGATTCTGGCACTCAAATCTTGCGCTATCTGGTCATCACCAGACTTAGTGATTCCTTTTCCCATCTCCGTCTGTCCCTACAACACATCTTCTTCCTTCTCCTTGCTTCCTTTTCCTTTGGAAGCATCTATATTTGGGGAAGGTAGTTAGAGTTTATTGGCAACTGCATTAACACAGGTAGTCTATTTATGAATAATTGTCACATGTAATTCTACCATGAATGGGTCCTAGAAATGTTACCCACTGAACATGCTTCACACTCGAATGCAACATGCATAAGAAATCCGTCATTCCCATAGTAGAGATAAATTCAACCCTCATTAAATCGAGGCTCAAATGATTTGTATCTCACAACAAGTAATGATTAACATAAAAATCATACCATGCTAGTGAATCTCAAAGAATTAGAGGGAAACATAATTAAATCTGTTAAGACATAAGGATATACTATGCATCAAGCATTCATGGTGAATAAAATTGAGAACTCTTCTCATAAACAACTGGAACTATAGCACAGAGAGAGTAAGAATCATCATACACACATTCCACGCACGTGATACCAATCAAACCATTACTTATTTATGAATTGTAATAATCTTAAATCCAATACAACTAATGCATATAAGTTCTATTGGTTAGTCATACAACACTAACCAATCTCAACTACCAATCATCTTCATGAATCTCTGACAAGACTGAATCAAAAATTAGTTATTACAATCAAGTCTCACTACATGACTCATTGTATATTTTCAATATCTAAAGGGGTTCTTCTAATGTCCTTTTAAAACAATTTGTCATCCTATTCAAGGATCTTCCCCACAATTTATATTCATGGATTGACTCATTAAGTTTCATTCATTGTAACTTCAATCATGTTCAATGAATGCATCTTTGTTATTGCCATATTTTCAAATGAAAAGTGGGTACTTGATTGTCACTTTCCTCAATGAGTGTTCAATATTGTTCATAAATGTAATGAGTGTTCAATATTTTTCGCAAGTGTGACACAAGTTTTATTGTCTTTTCCCTCATCAGGAATTCAATGTCATGAACATAGTTATGCAACAACTTTATTACTTACTACTCAGAGCAGTTATAAACATGAATCACACAGTCATGCCGAAAGTAGTGTGATACATAAATCAATATGCGAATGGTTAAACTCATACCTGAGTTAATGCCCACTGGTCGCATACCTCAATTTCTTTTCCGCTTACCAATTCCCAAAGGCACCAGTACTATAACCTTTAGCTCTGATACCACTTGTCACATACCTCAGTAACCTCGCAAGTAAAAGCAGGGAGTTAGAATTTTTTATACAAATTACCAACAAGTAATTATCCAATTCACAACTCCACAATTCATCAATAACCATTAGATATAATGATCATTAGTACATCAAGTAAATTGCAATAAAATACAATAAGTTGTATAACCATGAACGGCCACTATGGTAGTGTAATATCATAAACTGTCTCATGAATCCTTACATCCATTTCATGAATTTCTTCACCATATTAATTAATCTCATACTTGGACATTATGGTTATGCCATCAAATAAAGAACCATCAACATCAAGGATTCATCATCATAAAACTAAGGCAAAAGGCAATCACACCATTGAACACCAATATACCCTGGAAACCCCGTAGGGTGAAAATCAGCAAATGTTTAATCTTATTGTTAAATGCTCATGAGGGATTTCACCCCTCACTCAATGGCTTATAAGGGATTCCATCCCTTAACCATTGTTATAAAATTATTACATTGAATTATCATTAAGCTGTCACGTAACTAGCTAAAAGCCAATATAGTTTCCATGTAATCTTTTCTTACGTACCACCACATGCAACATTCCTTGTGGCATGATTGTCTAGCAATGGATGGTCCTGCAACTCGAACTCATCTGCATGGACCATTAATCCTTTTCCTGCCACAATGTTAAACATCACTTTCCTTTGGCACCAATCGCCATCATTTCCTCTGAATGTAGTTGTTAACAATCTTTGGCAACAATATTAGATACATTATTAATCAATCAACAAGAAACCTCTAAAAGTGATCTTTTAACATCTACTCATCTGCATGAGCAAGCATAACATACTAATTAACTAGTACATATATTCAAGTAAATCCGTGTTCTACTTTTCACCATGCTTATTCACACTAATGCATATTTCTCTTTAAGAGATCTAACCATTAGTTTTACAAGTCCATGTTTCCCTTTAAAAACATATAACACATTAGTTATGTTTACATACAGGTAACAAACTATTGTTTCTATGCCTTTGCACATGCGTTCCTTCCACATAATTATTTTCCAAGAAATTAATATAGTTTCTTTAACATACAAAGAACACATCTCCATAACCCAATGACTATTCTTTGAGTATCCAATAGCTTATTTTATAGCTCTTGTTTAATATATGCAACACATATTCCATTCTCTAGAACTCTACCATCATTTCATGTAAACATTTACTTACTTCTTTCTTAAAGGGAGTCACCATAACCCCATTTCTCTATCTTCCTATAAGTAAGTTTCTCATGTTTTTCCTTTCAAGAAATTATTATAAATACCCATCTTTACGCTTAAAGAATCAAGAAACAATAAAAAGGTTAACTGAACCATTTATGCACCAAAATCAAGAATTTGATCCAACTCATCTAGAAAGACAACCTTTTCAAGAGATTAATATTTCCAAAAATTTTAACATCGATTATCATTATTTACAAGAAAGTCAACATAATACTTTCTTTACCAAGAAAACATATAAAATATTCAATATTTTACCGCGCGCATCAACATATTTTTTTTACCAAGAAAACATATAAAATATTCAATCTTTTACCGCATGCATCAACATATTTTCTTTACCAAGAAAACATATAAACTAATCATCTTTTACCGCATGCATTAGCATGTTTTTTTCACCAAGAATACATATAAAATATTCAATCTTTAACTACATGCATTAACAAGTTTTCTTCAGCAAGAATACATATAAAATATTCAATCTTTAAGTGCATGCATTAACATGTTTTCTTCACCAAGGAAACATGTAAAATATTTAATCTTTTAATGCATACTATTATGCATATATTATCTATATTTGGTAAGAAATTCTTAATAAGATACCCAAATAAAACAAACATATATTTTTTTCTTCAGGAAAGTGAGCAAGCTACTTATCTTATTCATGGCAGCCTCCTTGTCTCCATCACCTCTGTTCTGGAAGCCGAACCTACCAGAGACACTGGAAATAATTTGAAGTAACCAAGAGAAGAACCAAAGAAGAATTTGAGTAGATTTTTTAGTCTGAATTTGGTTTTAAAGTCCGCTGGCTCCTGTCTTACAATATATTGGGAAGTCGTCATCTGCCTCATGCTTCTGTCTCTCGTGCAGCGGTCTATACATCATTATAGTCAAAAAACAATCTCAAAAGAGTTGCTAGCTCTCTATAATGACAAATTGGACATTGGCTCCAACGCAAAACCTGCAAATCCACCTCGCAATAGGCTCTAGTGGCTATTCCCTCTATGCTTTATTTAGCAGTAAAGCCTAGTCTCGTCACAAGTAGGCTTCCGCCATCATTTCAGGTGAGTGAACAAGCATAACGAATTGAAGGAAGTAAGGTAACTAGGAGGGAGACGAGGGAGAGATGCGGAGGGTAATGGATTCCTTCTCACATCCAGTTTCCCCATCTATCTAGTCATTTACTTCTTCAAGGAGTTTGGCCTCTCATCTTTCCAAAAGTAACTACTACGTAACAAACCGACAGTTGTATTGCATTCAGTTGTGAGTGCGACCTCTAGGGTTCTTCTTGTCTTGTTTGGTCACCTAGGGCGTCTGCCCTCTCACTTTCTCCCCTCAGGCAAGGAAACCATGAACCTTACTCATTGTGATGCAGTAATGTTGCAGGAGCTACCGAATCCAAGAAATATCATGGTGATTCTAAATTTATGTAAAAGGAATCGATATGGAAAAAAAATGAAAGCTCGCAGAGGTAACACCGTAAAGAAAATACACAACCCCCCACCATCCAAGAAGTGTTTCCTTTTTACCAAGATCCATTTCTTGATTTCCCTCAATCAGTTGCACAACTACCAAGAATCAGTTAATAACTCATTCGTAACTTGAAATTACTTTGACGCAGGGTTAATTATAATAGGGATATTACATTTTCTTACTATGATGTTAATCTTAAGCCTCTACTTTATATTACATCAACATTTTTGAGCACCCAGTCATAGGAAGACCCAACCTCATCACATATATAAGCATCAACTTTCTAGGGCCAAAAACCTAATATAGCTAGGAAGATCTATATTTCATACATTTTTAAACTCATATATTTCACATTGTCCTTAATTCTAACTTCTTTAACTTTGTTTTCACAATTCTTCATAAGCCTAATTTATTCAACTAAATTCTCATCCATACACAATGCAACAACTTCATTTTCGTTAAAGTTCAACGTACTCATGAATTTTATGTATAGTTGATACCCCTTTATTTCATTGCAACATGTTTTAACCAACTACAACTATTCATATATTTTAACTTATAATTTAATGCTCTATCTCAACCTCTTAATTTTAATTGAATTGGTAGAAATTTCAATTCAAAAACTACATTTTGTAGGTTTCTATGGTTGAAGTTCCATAAGTAATCAAATCCACTATTTTACCCTAGTAGAATCTCCTTTGGAATATCAACTTACCTAGTTCACGTGGCTTCAATAATTTATTTTTCAATTTTCAATTTTTCTTCACTTAACCACCTATTAAACATATTTTCGCTCTCGAAATGCCAAATTTGGTTTCTTTCATGCCACCAAAATTTTTGTTCCTAGGATTTATATATCTGAGAGCTAGAACTATTCTTTAGCACCCAATGTGCTATAACTTGAAATCTGATTATCTCGGGGGGTTTTCAAGGGTTCTTATAACAAATCACCAGAGGCATAGACAATTTTACACTATTAAGCCCTTATAAAATAAGCCCCCCACTTGAATCCCAATGTTTTTCCATGTCATCTATTGATGTCATTTTTTTCAACATGGAACCCTCTAAATGGTGCAGTATCTCATTGAGATTCGAGCCACTTGGATATCATAAATTCTAAAAACTCTTGTCATGTGTCCCACTCCTAAGGTGCCACATCATCATGCTTTCTATGTCATCTCCATCTGTTTACCACCTGTCGCTTTCTTATTTGGCCATGTTGGATATATGTTATGTCATCATTGACTATCTTCCACCTGTCTAAGTATGGATCATGGTTCTAATAATTATGTTTTTCAATGTACATCTTTATTCTTCATAAAATCTCGAGGGATCATTTTTCATGTTATATGCAATTTTTGGGGTATTTCTCTCAAGTGTCTTTTATTTCACAACACCATCATCTATCACTTATCAACCAAATAAACATCCGTGTTGTGACATGAAACCTTAATTTAGTTAATACAACTATTTTGTCTCACAGAGTCCATCAACTATGGGAAACCTTGAATCTACACTTATCCAACACATTGTGTCTTAACTACCACACTCAGATTTTGTCTATCACACCTCCTCACCAATGTGTCAACCTTTATAACTTCTTCAACTTAGAACATGGCACAAAGAACAAAATTTTTCTATCATCTATCATCCCACGACATCACATTGTCATGTGTTATGTTATTAGTGGTGCCATGTGTCACCCAACAAGCAACCACTTAAACACCCAAAAGTGTCGAATCTACACCCCATTAGTCCTTGCAACATCACATCATTTCATCATCCTTCTTAGATGTTCTACCGATAAATTTCCCCATCATCTACTATCTCAACATTATTCCTCCGTACCACTCTACCATCTCTCATGTTCCACATCACTATATGTATGGCAAAAATGCTCAGTGTCTGCTTTTTTTGCAATTGTTTTCTTTGTTAACAAAAATGGGCCCATACAAGAATTTACATCACTTTCTAGTGTTGTAAAGTGTTTTCTAATGCAACTAATATTAAGCATGCCCATTACCAAAAGTATCACAATAATTCACTTAAAGTAGACACGACACAATGTTCATTGATTGACGGAAAATTTCCCATCCTACAGGCTTTTTCATCCATGACTCCCCATTGCACTCATGCATGACTTCTTTGACTAAAATATGTGCATCACACTTTAAAATTATTAGTTAGATAAGAGGAAAAGTGTTGTCCCACACCTTATGTGAACGCGTTGAGCCTTGCGGCAAGGGAACCTTAATGAAATTTAAATTTGAATAACTCCTAATCACATAAGAGTTTCCCAAAGTACCATATATCATTGGAAAATAAAGAAAATTAGATGGACAATACAGAAACTAATGTAGTGCAATTAGATGGAACAAATTATTAGACCAATTAGAATAAGTATGAGTGTTTTAAAATGGATTTATATTGTGAATAGATACATCTGTCTCCACACTAATGGTAATGTTATTGAATAGTGAATAACACAAACATAACATCCTGAGCAGTTAGAGCCATAATGTCACTACATGAGACCATACCCATAAACTTATCCTATATTTCTTCCTTCACATTTTCTATTACTTCAAAACCACATAGGGTCAGCTTAGGACTTCTCTCCTTTTCTACAATGTTGTCTTGTGTAGAATTTAGGAGTAGTAAGGAATTGCAACCTTGAAGTAGCACCAATTCATATTAGATTAATCATAAATATAAATAATCCTAAATACCAATATCAAACACACACTATAATGTATTTATAAATTGAATCAATGGCTTACATAAAATAACGTGTACGTTTACATAGCATCACAAAACAATTAGATAAGTGTAGCCTTAAAGGTGAAGTCATTGTTTTGTTATTTGTCACTCTGTACTTATTCACCACTTTTCAAACAAAGCCCTCTACCCCTGGACAACTTTTCACATAGAAATTTTACATGGATTTCCCTTATGCCTCATGAATTGGTGCACGTATCAATACAAAAATAACAACAATTCCAAAAATAGAAAACAATTGCACGAATGGCTGACTAAAATAAAACACATAGGTTATTAATCTGCATCCTGCACATACAATAATTTTTCGCAAGAAAAAAAATTATACACAAATATTTTGTCACAATGGGGAGCTAGAGAGACTATGATTATATTTATAGCATTGTGTTAAAGATATTTAATTACTCCTACATCCAGATTTTTATAAATTTAGGGCATCTGTTAACCGAGTCAAGTTCAGTGACTTTGAGTTCAGTTTTATTTTGTGTGAAGTCGAATTTCAAGTGTTTTTTCATGTTAACTTATTTTGAGTGAGTCATTAATCGAAAATGTTAAATCCTCCTCACTGGGTTGATTATAATAATCAAGTTTTTTGTGATAAATAGAGGATCCATAACTCGTGTAATTGTTTGTGTCTGAAATGTGTGCCTTACCTTCTCTAACATTCCAACAAATTGGTATAAGAGTTGCGGGAGGATTATGACAACAGAAATTACATACATTCCATGCAAGTGATTCAAGAAAGCGTAATTGTAAAGAATGTCAATTGGAGAATCAAGCACCTCCACCCAACCTAGAACTGACTCCTCTAGTTCACCCCCAAGCCGGGAGTTCTTTCCATCAATGATATGGTTTCCATGATATGGTTTCCATTAGCATCATCCTACTTTTATGCATTTCTTATATCCATTTTCCTAGGCTTTTCCCAGAAAAGCTCGTCTTTCTCTCCCGTGAGGCTTTTCCTCATAAAATCTTGACCTTCTCTCCCACACAGATTTTTTTTTCTTTTCTTAAGTTAGCATCTTTCTCAAGCTAAGAAGCTTAATGGATATTTATCTCCAATCCACTAAGATTCTTTGTAATTGGATATAGAAGTATTATCATTAAAGAATTATCCCTTCCCATTCAGTAATGGGATTTGGAAAGAATCTCATCTCATGGTGTCTCATTTTTCCAAGTGATTAAATTATTTTATTTTAATACTCAAGTATTTAATTTCATTGTTACACATGTGACCTAGATTTTATTAGCCTACGAAAATCTAGTGTTGCATACAATGGAGTAGTGTTACATACTCCCCCCCTTAAATTTACACAATCCTCGGTGAATTCCTGTATCGTACAATTTATTTCCTTGTTGACAAGTAACTATTTTATGAATTTTCAGGTTCCTACGACCTTGCCACAGGAATCAAAACTTCTGATATATTGATTACAAAGGTGTTCTACCAATAATTTCCTTCCTTTGCTACATGTACATTTGTTTCAATCAATTTTGTAAGAGATTTTCATTTGCTGAAACTCTATTTTGTTTACCATAGTTAATGTAGAAATACTACTACATGAGTAACTACAGGTTATTGTGGCTCAACATTTAACTATGATTCCTATTTTTCATTGTATTTAAATAATAGGAAGAAATGCATGTTCTTCCAAAGCATTTGTTTTCTTTTCAAACACTTGCTTCCTGTAGTTTCCCTACATTAGTCATAACAAGTCAAACTAGCTCATTTGACCAATGAACATGTATAAAATATCATATCACGTTAGCTCTTACATAAACATTGAAATCATAACCCATATATAACCATCATAAAGGAGATTCGTATGTCATATGATACTAACACTGAAATAATGTAGATACTTATCCTTGAATCACTTCTTAGCTTCTGCATTCTATATGCACTCTGAGTTGGTTTCCATACCAAAAAAACACCCAATACCTTCTCTTCTACCATGTGCACCTGCGCATAATGTAAATTACGTGCACACAACTATACATGTCATATATTATCATGCATCCATACCAATACCATATGTACTATTTGTACACAGTACCACTTGTACACGAGTACCCAATATCAATGTCCATAACATCATGTTCATGACATATACTTCATCCACATGTTTTCCACCATGTTAGTATTATGCCAAAAATTTCTACATTTATTTATATTACCTTGAGGGAAGTTTGATCAAACCGTGCTTAGTTTATCAATTGAAGAATAAAGAAATTCATGGACATGTTCAACTTCTGGAACAAGTGAGTAATTTTATGTCAAAGTATTCACATTATTTTATTCAGAAAATCCTTTCCATGTGCTTTGTAGTTGCAATATAATGTCAGAAAAATAGTGCCATACAGGTAACCATTCATGCTACAACTTTATCATACCCATAACTTGGAGTTTAGGGATTAAATCTGTCACATAGACAAGGTTTTAACAACAACAGAATATGACCTCTGCTTAATCATTAATAAGGGTTAGTGTAATATGGACTTTGATGTTATATTTTAAGTATAATAACAATATTATCGTTGTCTTTAACCAAGAAAATAATCGTTTCGTACTAAAAAATACCCCACATATAAACTGGTTATATCATGTGATTTCCTATTTTCTCTTTTTAACACTACTTCAAACCACTTGTTGGCCATGAATATTTCAGTGTATATTCAAAATCAATTAAAAAATTAGTATATAAGTACATACACCTCCTATAAATGAGTAATGACTAAAGGTTACAATGTTTTCCCATTCCCCAATCTCTTACTTTCCATAGTACACTATATACCAGGATGTGAGCTTGAGTCATTAACATGTGGATATCCCACCTTAACACTAGATCATCACTTGGTAGAACAAAATTCACCAAGTTAATTGTTAAATTCCTTAAATCAAATTATTTATGCAATAACTGTTATGTTGTCATAGTCAAATCTAGACAACATTATCAATACAATCTCATAGGTACACTTTTCCCATATTTCTTGATTTCATATTGTAGAATTGACAATTTCTAGGTATCACTTTATTGAAATCATTTTTCTTACCGGTATCACTTAGCCACCCAATATGGTTAAATCATTAAGATGTTAAATGATTTATTATTCTCTATTTTCTAGAACCTTTTATATGTCACCCCTTTGGTGCATGTATTTCATTATTAGCATAAGATCCTTATATTATGATAAGTTGTATTAATGCGAAAACATTTTTGGTTTATAAAGAATTTGCTGATTAATTTAGATAATCATGCTCTGAATCTATTGTAAAATTCTTGTTATTTGTTAGGCTTCTCTAAATTTCTCTACTCCATCAAGCACCACCATATCTAGTTTGGATTTATACTTTGTTTATATAAAGTAGAAGCATACAAATTATTTTAATCTTATCACTTCCCACAAGAAGTAAATTTGTAAGAGATTTAATCATTCTCCAGATTGGAGAGGATCTTATTTGTGAGATATTACCAACGGAACCCCATTTATATCTCGATGGGTATGTACATTAAGGTATACCTTAAGTTGCAAAGTTTCACGCATTAGAATTGGAGTGAGCCAATGGGAAGGTGCTCTTAAGCTTAATTGTCTTTCTGCTATTAACCAAGAAGCATCGAGATTTTCTTTTACACTTCCATTGTGTATTTATACTAGATGTACTTTTGGTGTCACTCTCGTTTCCTTCTTATTAAAGTCATAATTTATTTATATATTATGCCTTATCCAATATGTATACAGTGAGCTGCATTACATTTGAGCATTTACCTCTGAACTTTAACCCTAGTTTCATCTAGATTGGAATATAATTTGTGTCTCTTATCTACTTTAGTTAAAATTATTTTGGGATTACGCTACTCAAAAGAAACTTGTAGGTTCCAAATTATGCATTTCAATTTAACTGTGTATTGAATAATAACCTGGTAAGACTTAGTTCCATCCAATACTCCATATTTGATGCATTTTTCCAATAAAATGAATTATCCACTCATCCAACAGAAAAACCACATTTCAAAATGGTTTGCTTTCACACAACCATATTAGATCAAAAGACAATTTTAAAAATATATAGTCTCATGTGCTTAACGATATTTCATGGTAACCTTCATGAATATATATCATTAAACCAAAACCTTTTAAGGAATTTGTTCTAGGATGAAACCCACTTAATTAACCATCAAATTTTGTTATTGTTGATGTATTGTCATAAGCTTTCTTTCCTAAGGTTTTATTAGATTTCCATTTATATACTTCCTCTTTTTCCCCTCATGTGGGGCCATGATATATGTTGAAAGAAAACACTTGACATTATATATATATT
>APFE031721097.1:1562-16514 GCA_000404065.3 Pinus taeda | reverse complement strand
ATCATCCACCATCCATCACATCATATTTAAGAGAAAATTCTAAGGTTAAAGCAGTGGAATATCACATCGAGCATCAAAAAAACGTTCTCCAACTCTTAAAGGATAACCTCACTTTGGTACAGAATAGAATGAAACAACAGGCAGATCAACATCGCAACGAACAACATTTTGATGTAGGTGATTGGGAATTCCTATAGATATAACCATATAAAAAAATGTCCCTCAAGCAAGCTAAGAAGGATAATAAATTATCACCAAATTATTATGTTTTGTACAAGATGTTGCAAAAGGTAGGTACTATGGCATACAAATTGGAGCTTCCTGCAGCTTCCTGAGTGCACCCAGTTTTCCATGTTTCATGCTTAAATGAGGTTATAGGTGACAAGCTCCCAATTCAAACAATATTGCTAGAGCTTGATGAGGAAGGAAAGATCATATTGGAACTTGAAGCAGTCATAGAACAAGAACTCGATAGCTACGAAATCAATCAATTTTAGAGTATCTCATCAAGTAGAAGAACTTACCCGGTGAAGATTCCACATGGGAGGATGAGAATTTTATACAGAAGCATCCAGAACTACTCAAGCATTGAGGAAAACACTTTTTTTTGAAGGAGGAGGGGCATGTTAGGGTCCCTTTATAATACTAGTTGATTTCTCCCATTTACTATTTGTCATTGTTTAGCCCTCTTATTTGATTTGTTTGTGCCCCTATTGTCCCCATATTGTTATTATTGTGCCCCATGGAGCCCATATTGTTATTTTTATGCCTTTATATTTATCTCTCTCATAGTGTCAGATTTTGGGTATATCGTGACCCCCTTAGACTCCTATATATTAGAAAGGGGGGGGGAGGTTTTGTCTTTGTATCATCCAAGAATTGTTCATTTGTGTAATGTAAAGGAGGTTTCCCCCTCGAAGAGGTTGATTTCTAAGTCGTCTATCTATCTTTTCTATATTTTTTGTGAGATGGTTTCATAACACTCTATGTGCTCTACCTACCATCCCTCTTGGAGATTTTTTCTGAGCTATGGAACAAATGCATTAGAAAGAATGGAATGCCTCTTCCTCCTAGTGGCCCAGTTATAACACAACCCAATAGCCCACTAGTGGTTAAGTTTAACTACCTCAACTCTTAACTAGAGTTATAATATAGACTCTTCTAGTCTTTTGCATCGTAATCACAGGGCTAGCCCCTTTTCCATGAATAATGAGGATTGACATGACATCCTCTCGAATTATGGCTGTGAAAACATGAAGGTAAACTTCTGAGTGGCATAACATTTGCATAAGAACTTCGATTGATGCACTTATTGTGCCATTGGAAATGTATCTATGTGTAAAATAGCATGAAAACGTGTGTCGCTAAAGTGACAAATTTTTACCGCAGAAAAATGTTGTTTGATGCCTCAAAACGCTCCAAGAAGGTTTCATACCCTGTTTTGCCAAATTGGGCCTTGCTGGTAAAAATGGTCCTATGAGTTGATTCCTCCACTTTTTCCACTTTGAATGCATCGAGATGGATGGAAAATAATATAATGATCTAATCCATATCACTATGACTTTGGCCTATATGGCCACATATATAAATTATTACAAAAAGTAAATCATTAACTTGTTCCATCATTTAGTCAAGGGAGTGGATCTGAGTCAAAGCCCGCAATTAGAATGAGGTCCACAGGATCTCCTAGGCAGGGAAAGTTTTAGGGGCTAATATTCACAAGTGGGCTAATTTTCCATGCTTTTTCCAAAAAAAGATTCGCGAACTTCCGTTTTTTCTAAAAGTGGTTCGCCAAACAATTATAGTCTAAAATTGTCTTATCTTAAAAATTGCCAACATTCTATAAGATAATAAAAAAAATTATAATAATATACAAAATTTTACACAAATATTTTCAAACATTTTACACTTTGAATATTAAGGACTAGTAAGATTCGTTAGAGTTTATAAAATTTAAGATAAATTTCCATCCTTAAAATTTTCCCTGATCGTAGGGTTCTAGCCATTGTTGGAGGATGTCAAGGTGTTTTACGATCCTTGCTATCCAACAACCTATCTTTTCTTGTCTGCAGCCATAATGCTTCATATGGCCATGCATGTGGTCTAGGGTCTACATAAGGTCCCTTTTAACTTCATGATTGTCCATCAATGTGCACCCCAATAAGAATTTAATATACCAATAGATATCTACAACTTGTAGGTATTGGTTGGCTCTACCATGTGTGTTCCCTATATCTGGGAGCCAATCTTTCCATTATGCTTGCACCTTAGTGTTTGAGAGGGATGTTCTTTGTGATCTGATCTTGCTAACTCCTCCTGTACTTGTTTAGGGATTTGCTCCCTAAACCTTGTTGCATATCATGCCACTCTATATTATAACCTAGAGCTCCCTCTCTTAGCTCTCTCCTCATAATATGCAAAGCCTCTCCTGGGCCTACCTCTCTCCGTCAACATGTTGAAGAAAATCTTGATCTCTTAGGCTATACAATGTAATCTATTATGGATCAAAGGATCCTCACTCAATCTACTAAGCTTATGTTATGATCCTTAGGCCTTAAAAATGATAAGAAACTAATAATTATAGTTCACTTCAAGGGGAGAGCATCTTATACAAAAAACATAGTGAATAAAGACAATATTTCATGATAAAAAAGATTAGGTCTCCTTATTATATATATATGAGACGAAGGATATAATTATAATAAAATGGAACCAAGAGGGGTTCTAACCTACATAACAATATAACAATAGAAATGTAATCACTCAATGTCTAGGGATTAATAAGGTGTTTTTGGGTTAACACATGGCTTATATAGGGCTTAACATGCCCCTCCCCTTAAAAGAAGCATTGTCCTCAATACTTGACTATATGTGGGTGTTTTTTCATGAAACATTCATCTGCCCATGTCGCTTCTTTTACTAGTAGGTTATTTCATTTGATGAGTTACTCAATAATTACTGAATTTCTCAGCTGCTTAGTCCTTGTTTCCAAAATTGATTTTGGTTCTAGTATTATTTTACCTTCTTCGTTAATCCATGGTAGAAGAGTTTGGATTTGGATCTTATTATCGATGACCTTCTTTAAGAAAGAAACATTGAATATTTGATGTACACATGAAGATGGAGGCAACTCCAATTTGTATCTCATACTTCCTGTTAGTGTCTGTCAATCCTGCCAGTCACCAGTGATCAAATATGCTCTTACAAGGTTTTTTTTAGGGTATTAAGTAAACATTTTATCGTCTCAATAGGTTTTCAAATAAAAATTTGGTCACTGGTTTAGCTTGTCTAGGTGTTTTCCTTCTTCCATCATGATTAGGGTTTTAAATAGTCATTTTGGTACTGCCATCATGGATGGTCATGAGACATGAGTCGTGTATAGAATCATGTCGGTTTTCATCGCATGGTCAAAGGTCATTTCATAGGTTTAATAGTCAAATTCATGGTTTCATGGCCCATTAGGTGTCATGATGGAGTCAAACCATCAAAAATCAAATAAAGATCATGTCACACTTAGGTCATCATGAATGGAAGAGGAAATTTTGTAAAAATGTTCTAAATGATGTTTTCAAGGCATAAAAAAGTAATAATTCTCATAAAAATCTCAAAAGAGTAAGGTTCAAACATGCAAAGTCATTCTTGGAAAAGAACAAGTGGGTCCCATCCCCACTCAAAAGAGGTCAACTGAGCTCATAAAAGGAAAAAAGATGAACGATAAATTCATTGGCACTCATCTACCCTCCTAAACTCTTCATACACCATCTCCCACACGTTCCCTTATCAAATTCCCCATTTCATCACTTTTCCTCACAAACCCTAGTCCCTACTATGCATTTCTAGACTAGGACTGTATTTCCTAGTTTTTCGTCCCTTCCCATCACTCAAATCCAAAAATTCCACTTACCCTCACTCCATAACATCCATCCCTATATCCATAAACTTTCCTAAGAATTTAGATACCCCCTAACCCCTTCATCTCCCTCAATTTCAAAAATTGCCCAAATCCCCTGTTTTTCCCTACACCAAACCCTAATTTCCCCTCCCATTGAGCTAGGGTTTTCTATGGATTATGATGACTACTGAGAAGAGGAGGCATAAGGGAGGTTAGATCAATAGGTATGAGCCAAATTAAGCACATGACATCACATCTTCACCTTTTCTCAAGAAATCATTCCAAGAGACAAATCATTTGACACACATTGGGACAATCTTATTTCAAATTGGTTTATGAAGTAATGAAGATGAATTTGGTAAAAGTGAAAGAGGTTTTTTTCAATCATAAACCAAGGAAAAAAAACTCATTCATTTTATACACAGGTGTTATTATTTGGGATAAACGTAAAAAATATAGTTGCTACAGGATAATTGTTGCACTTCTGGAGTAGTCTTGGGAAATTGAATTTTTAGGTGGTTTGGAGAAAGTATTTGTAGTTCTTGATGACACCATTATGTAGTAGACATCATAATATTTCCAACCATTCTAGTTTCAACCCAAAATCCTTCTGGGAAGGCCTCCAAACACCCTATCAAATACCACACTGCATTTTCGCTGATAGCACGCTGCGCTTCTGCAATTTTTGAGTGACCAACTTCAAACTTGGCTTTTGAATAAATGGGAAAGTATTTTTGAAAACTGGAGGAGTTTTTTGTTTATAGCATACCAAAGAAAAAAACTATCTCAGTTTTGTAAAATTGTTTTATGGTTAGAGAGATATGGCTCCATATTTGACACCTATGTTTTAGAAAACCCAGATTTTTTGGAGATTTTTGAGACAGTCACAAGGCCAAAAATGTAGCGTGCACCATGCTGCGCTTTTGATTTGAAGTTCAAGATGTTGTTGAACTTGACTTGGCATCCGACAGTTGATTGAAGCATTGATGTTCCGTTTTTGAACATTCGTCCATATATATGATGTGCATAGAACTTGAATGAGTTCATGATTAAGCTTCTTCACTCACATTGAGTTGCCACCAAGCATCCTCTGAGATATCTGGATAAGATGATCAATTATTCATCTAATATATTCTTTATATGATATGTGATTGCTTGGATGAATTGTTGATATTTGAGATTATTGTTGATGAGCACATTTGGGTGCTACTTTTGTATGAAATCTGTCATGATATCTTGGATGAGAGGCTTATAGCATGACTGAGGTTGAGTACGATGTTGCTAGCATGGCTAGTTGTGAGGTAGGATGGAGAAGCTCCTTAGAGATTTGTTTGAGCATGATTTGGATATGACATGGATACTTTGCGATGACAAAGAGTGGGATCTAATTGGCAGAAAATCCCATATATATAGTTGGGACTGACATACTCTCATATATTGAGACAATGTAGTTGTACGAGACAATACTAGGCTTGTGGTTGGCACCTCCTTGAGAAGGAGGATCAATATGGTATCCTTTGTGATTTATATGATTATTTATGATCTAACATGATATTTGATTTGATGTCTTGTATGAACAAGAAACAACTGCTATTGAAACCAGCAGATACCAGATTTGAGTATGATGAGAGCAATGCTAATCGTGGACACTGAGGCAACTCTTCCTCCTTGTCTGAGTTCCCAGGGTGAGGAATTGAGATAGAGGGCTCCTGGGGTTGAGGGTGTTGATTTGGGGTAGCATTGGATGTGCTCTAGGCCTCAAATTTTTTAGGGAGGCTTGGGCACATGTAATCTAAAGAACCCAGAAAACATTTTTGGAAATTCCATCCATAAACAATTTTATTAAAATAATTAATATTTTTAATGGGCCACTAAGTCTAAACTTAGGAAATTAAAAATATTAATGGGTATTAATCTAATTGTGGGTGTACCTTCTAGAAGAAGATGAGGATCAAGCTAAAATTATCTTAGCCATTGATTATATTTTACTTTGGGTCGTTGAATGTTAACGAGAAGACTATTTAAGGAAGCTTGAGGGTCATTTGGAACGCACCGAGAGATCAAGAGATTGAATTTCTGAAGTGGGAATTTCTGAGGAGAAAATTTTGATCAAGTAATTTCCTGCAATTGAGGGGCAGAGATAGCATCCAGAGAGAAAGAGAGATTTTCTCACTCGGATAATCATCAATAGAGAGAGGCAAAGAGTGATCTAGTAACTCTCATGCAGAGGTTGACGCAGGGCCACGTTGAGGCAATGCAAAGGGTGAGAGAGAGAGTCTGAAATTTTACAGCAGAGTCAGTTTCAGAAGTCAGGAGCTGGGGTGTGAGACAGGGAGGCTGAGAGTAGTGACTCTGGGCAACAAATCGATCAGTTGGATAGATGACAGAGTGCCTAGAGGGGTTGACATAGGGACTGTGTGAGGACTATGCAGGGCCTGTCAGAGGCACCTCATTCAGTGACTGGATCAGCCGAGATTTTTCTCAGTGATTGTGTGAGGTAATCTCACAAATCTTTTTGCCAATATTTCTCTCTCTATAACTGAATAACCCTTGAGGTATTCAGAGATGTATTCATAATTTTCTACCGCTTAATAATAATAAACCCTCAGATCTGCCGCATTGATTTTCCCACGTTGGGTTTTTCGGGGACATTTGTAAAAAAATAACAGTGTTATTGTGTTTTGTTTTATTTCTTTCTCAGTCTCTTTTTCTGCATATAAATTAATTAAGTGAAGGCTACAATGTATGCATTTCAATATTTTTCGTAAGAAACTACAAATAACCTGTTCATGTAAATCTAACAAGTAGGAGAAATATCATCAGTTGTTGCAGTAGGAATTCTCACATGGTATCAGATTTGAAGGTGGAACAAGAAGAGAAGTTCGAGAGAACCCAACATGAGCAGAAGAGGGAGATCGAAAATTTGCAGGAGGCAACAGTTTGAAACCCCAGAGGGTTTGTACAATTCTTAGCAGGAGGGCTAAAATTTCGAGGTAGTTTCTCACCAGTGAGTTGACAGAGAGAAGGGCTTCTAGATCAAGTTTTTGTTGGGGCAGAGGGAGTAGTGATGAAACCTCAACGTGAGTAGAGATGGTAGGACATAGATTTTTCTGTAGGTAGTTTACTAGGTAGAAAATCGTCAAAAGAGAGAGGAGAAGCATGGTTGAGGGAATTTATTCTTTAGTAAGACTTACTGCCAAGAAGTCTATTGTCTTATTGGCTGAGAAACAACAGTAAGAACCATAGAGGAAATTTCTAAAATTTGTGGCAGAAATGGAAACCAGTGGCTTGAGGGATCAGGACAGGTTGGACGAAACATCCAACTATGTCATCTGGAAGGCTAGAATGTCATTCATTCTAGATGAGCATGCTCTCAAGACATATGTTGACAACGTGGTGGTTGTGCCTACATATGTAGATCTGTTGAAGTAGTACGAAGCCAAAATGGAAAACACAAAAAGAATGATCATCGACAGAGTGAAGGATAATATGGTATCTCATATCGCTAGAAGATAGACTACCAAGGAGATGGGGGACACATTATCTACGTTATATCAGGGATCTTCTGAGCAACAAAATATGTACTTGGAGCAGAAGCTGAGATCTCATCAAATGCAGAAGGGGGAGCGTGTCGATCCATTCCTCACGAATCTTAAGGAGACCGTGATGAATTGCCTGCTACGAGGCATACACCTCAAGATTTAGAGTTGGTTATATTGGCCCTCAATTCTATCTCAGATGAGTGGAAAGCATTTGTCTAGAGTATCTTGGGTAGAGCAGGTTTTCTGAATTGGGATGAGATGTGGGCAACTTTAAAACAAGAGGATATGAGGAGAGACTTAGTCAATGTTAAACTTGACGGAAGCAGCTGCAATGGGTTGAATCCCAAGAAGGAGGAGGCGAATGTAGCCCTTGCATTGAAGGGACAACAGGAGCAACAGAGATGTAAGAAGGACGTCTTGAAGATCAAGTGTTTCAGGTGTGGTGAGATGGGTCACTACGCTACTCAGTGTCCTCTCAAGAAGAACAACATGGATGAGAAGCACGATCTGAAGGCTGTGCCCACAAAGATTGAAGAGGAGGATTTCACCATGATAGCTGAGATACCTCCAGGAGGGAGGTGGGTTGATTTGGAGTTGTAGTTAGAAAGAGCTACAGATGGGTAGGATCCTTGAGGAGCCCACCTCTTGGATCAATTCCTTGCTACGGGAGCCCAGATAAGAAGTAGCAATATGGACTAGTTTCAGATGGTTTTGAGGAGTGTCAAAGAGAGCTGCAGTGGCTAGGAGCGCCAGAGTCTGAAAAACGCAGAGTAGGGTTAGCTGTAGTGCAGATGGAACAGAGCAGAGGTCAACAACAACGCAGTAGATTCAGAAGGTCAGTGCGGAGACTAGCAACAGTTAGGCTTCAAAATTCACATTGTATCATACTAAACACAGCTAGTTCAGTAACTTTGGATGTTTTTCCTTTGTTGATGGAGTAGTAGAAATAGTTTGTAGTGTGGTGGCAGTGCTAGCAGTAGCACAGATGCAACACTTTAGAGGAATATGTAGTAAGGATGCAGTGTTGACAGTGGCAGTGTCAGCAGTAGTACAGTTGTAGCAACAACGCAGTAGTTGGTGGACAACATGTCAGACATCAGCAACGTAGATAACAATGCTTCAGAGTCAGAGTAGTATGCAGCAATGTATATTGCTAGAGCACATTCCTCGTTAAGAGGGAGTGTTGATTTGGGGTAGCATCATATGTGCTCTAGGACTCAAATTTTGGAGGGAGGCTTAGGAACATGTACTCCAAAGAACCCAAAAATCATTTTGGGAAATTCCACCTAGAAACAAATTTATTAAGATAATTAATATTTTTAATGGGCCCCTAAGTCTAAACTTAGGAATTAAAAATATTAATGGGTATTAATCTAATTATGGGTGTAACTTCTAGAAGAAGACGAGGATCAAGCTAAAATGATCTTGGCCATTGATTAGCTTTTAATCTGTGTTGTTGAATTGCAGTGAGAAGATTATATGAGGAAGCTTGAGGGTCATTTGGAACAAACTGAGAGATCAAGAGAATTTCTGAAGTGAGAAGTTCTCAGAAGGAAATTCTGATCGAGTAGATTTCTTGCAGTTGAGGGGTAGGTATAACATCTAGAGAGAGAGAGATTTTCTCAACTGGAGAATCATCAACAGAGAGAGGCAGATGGTGATCCAGCAACTCTCACACAGAGGCAACGTAGAGGGTGAGAGAGAGTCAAAATTTTTACAGTAGAGTCAATTTTAGAAGTCGGGAGTCGGGGTGTGATATTGGGAGGCTGAGAGCAGTGACTCCGGGCAACAAATTGATCAAATGGCTGGGTGACACAGTGCCTACAGGGGTTGAAACGAGGACTACGTGAGGACTACGCAGAGGCAATGCAGGGCTTGCGAGAGGCACCTCATCCAGTGACCGGATTAGCCCAGATTTTTCTCAATGATTGTGTGAGGTAATCTCACAAATATTTTTGCCAATATTTCTCTCTCTATAACTGAATAACCCTTGAGGTATTTAGAGATGAATTCAGAATTTACTATTGCTTAATAATAATAAACCCTCAGATCTGTTGGATGATTTTCCTGCATTGGGTTTTTCTGGGGACATTTTTCCAAAAATAACAGTGTTATTGTGTTGTATTTTCTTTCTTTCTCAGTCTCTTGTTTCTGCATATAAATTAATTAAGTGAAGGATACAATGTATGTATTTCAATATTTTTCATAGGAAACTGCAAATAACTTGTTCATGTAAATCTAACAAGTAGGAGAAGTTTCATTAGTTGTTGCAGTAGGAATTCCAGTTTAGGAATTTTCACAGAGGGAACTCTAGAAAATAGGGTATGACCCCTATCTATTACCCATAGGTTTGGAGATGTTGTTCCCCTATCTTCATAGGTTCGGATAATTTTTCTCCCTTGTCTCGTATTTGCAGAGTATACCACAGTTAGCATCATACCAACAAGCATGGCTTGTCGAGAATACCACTCTCTGTTTAGCCAATAGGTTGAGATTGTACTTGGGGTGTACAACCCAATTCGATTATGATGAAGGTGTTCTACCACATGATTATTTAGGGTCATCGATGGGAATATTAGTAGGTAATAGGATGGGTTGAGATAACTCTATGCGGTTCCAGGTTGAGATTGAGCTCCCTGAAGTGATCCTAGGGTCGATATGTGCTCTCGTGCGTGTTTGGATATGTTATTGCTTGACATGGGGTGAGAGTGTACCGTAGGACCTTCTCCACTGTCATGGACATGAGGTAAGAGTATCCATTTGGACCTTCCTCATTGTCATTGGTTTGCAGGTGGAGATGTGCTCCCTTATCATATGCTCTCTAATGATGATTAATCATGAGATTTCAGCTAGTATCCTGTTGACAGAGATTTCAGACCATAGTCCGATGACAAATTCTTCTTCTTTTAGATTCGAGAATGTTCAACATATGAGTAGGAACAATAAAAAAGATAAGTAGGAATAATCAAGGGAAAGATTGAGATGTACATTGATGATTTGCGATGATGAGATACTTGAGATGGTCATGGCATGACGACTACATGACAAAGATGTTTAGTGATGATACTTGATGACACTTGAATGACATATTGATCAATGGACAAATATCGACAAGTGGAATTCTCCCTAGTTGAGAGGGAGTGTTAAAATTATGCAATTGCGGTCAAATTCCACTTTGGACAGCTCATATGATGAAGATAACAATTGGAATAGATTCCTCTTTTCTAGAGGACCAAAATTGACCTAAATATCACCTCATCTAGACAAGCATAAGTTGGCTTTTGAACTTATGTTCCCACTCATGTATATTGGATTAGGTCGACCCTATGCATATGTACAATTGGACAGGTCAGCCTCAACATTAAGTGGACCCTCATGGAAGCCTATAAATAGAAGAGACGTTAAGCTCATTTGTACACACTGATCAATTGATCTTCTCTTCTCTGCTATTGTCTTGGTTCGCACAAGTCTAACAGAGAAAGTTCACACAAGGGTTTGAAACTATAGGGTTGAAGCTCACACGAATATAGGGTTTTTTTTTCTTAGTCGCACACACGTAACTAAGTATTTTCGACCCTAGACGCATGCACAGAGTGGTCAAAGGTGCATCTGGGAAGTCTCAAACACTTGCACATAAGCTTGAAGGGAGCATCTGGGGTTTTAGAAGTAGATTGGGAAGTTTGGTCCCCAGACGTAAGCAGAGAGTGGTCAAGGGTGCGTCTGGGATGTCTAAGACGCTCACACATATGCCTTAAGGGAGCATCTATGGTTTCTGAAGTAGATCAAGCAATTTAGTCCCTAGACACACACACAAAGTGGTCAAGAGTGCATATGGGAAACCTTAGTTGATCGCAAAGTAGCTTGAAGGGTGCATCTAGGGGTTTGAGGTAGATCTTAATGTTTTTGTCCCCAGGCGCATGCATACAGTTCACCAAGGAGTGTCCAAGACTACCATAGTCACTTGCATAACTCCTCCATGCATCCGGGACTAAAATATGATATTTCAGTATTTCGAAGACCCCACTCAGTGAAAGGAATGTTCAACAATTCACTACAGATAGTGACAGTACATTACAATCCTTAGAGTCAGGGTTTTGAATATAAGCATGATTAGGTTGATTTCATGGATGTCATAGTTGTTTTACTAGTTAGCTGCATAGACGAATATATGGATCATTGTACTCTCTTTTGTTGAATCATTTGATGACGATTGAAGAATAAGAATAACTTGCAAGGGTTTTCCCAATAGTGGGTTTTTCCTTGATCTCAAACCAATCCTGGTGTCTCTATGTGTGCATGTTTTTTTTCTATTGTTCCTTTATGTTTTGCTATATTGATGATAATGATGTTGTTATTTCTACATAGTTGCATATGCTGATGAATAATGACATAAATCTGAATAATTTAATGATGATATGGGGTGAAATTAATGTGTTAATGAAGAAATGCAATTATCTAAGCAAAGAACAATGTAGCCCTGAGAAACATTAACATCCTATAATGAAAAAACTATAATAATATAAAAAAAAATCAACAAGATAATGCATACTAGAGCTAAGATGGAAAAGAATTATCTTTAGAATATATAACCTAAACAAATGCAACAGTTGGTATAGTGACTGTCTTGATGTGTGCTGGAGTAGAGAATTTCAGTCGATTTCCTTGAACTATGGTTAGAGCGCATCCAATTGAAGGATAATGACATTGTATTCCTTAATCCTCTCAATTACAACTTCGCCCATTATAGTTTTAATATTCTTATAAAGATCCAAAGTTTTGAAATATTTTGTGTCACAAGTTCTAAAACTGCTAGCATATGCATCCCATGGAGTCGCTTATTTGTAAACCTCTTCGTCATGTAGAAAAGTTTGTTCCAGAAAATCTTCCTCCTCAACTATTTCGATGAATTCATGAACATCAAGAGGATTGCATTAATTGTAGATTGCTCTACAGGATATAATTTCACGTTGAGCCCTCGTAAGAGGTAGTTGGTGGGGACCTCGCTTGCCATAATTTTTCTTCCCCTTTTCCATTGAGACTACACACAAAGATTACTTCACCCAAAAACCCCTGCAAAACAAACCAACCAGAACAAGAGGACTACACATAGGAATGTAAAAATAATTGAAATTACCATACCAAATCACTTGATTATGAAGGGTAGCCTAAAAAAAAGCCAATATAAGGCCACCTGAAACCAGAGTAGAGGGACTAAGCATAGGCATGTAAAAATGATTGTAATTATTGTACTAGTTCCTTGATTATGAAGGCTAGCCTCCAAAGAAAAGACAAGAAAACTATCGAGATGTAGGAGACCATTCACCATTAAAATTGACAAGTCCTTAGCATTCATGGCCAAGCATGTGTCTAATGCACTAAAGACAAATTTGTGCAAAACTAGTCTCCATTATAGCCCAAGCCATCATGCAAAGACCTTCTCGCTTGCCATCTTTCATGACAACCAAGTGGATACGGTACAAGGTGGAAAATCATGCATCAAGTGCCTCTTAGTAAAACATCACGAGGGGGTGGTGTTATCTCTCTTCATAAGAAATTGTGTGTCCCCATCATTCAATACAATATAGAATAATAAACATTTCCTTTTTGTGTAAGGTGAATTGTATTATCCAAAAACCAAGAAATTACATCAGTAATTCAAAAATGATCATTCTAGTCACTCGCAAGGGAGTTTAGACCATAAACAAAATTGTGCCCTTTGAAGGGACACTAAAGATAACAGAAAATTAAAAGGACCGACATCTAAAAATCCTATGCTATGTGATCTGTAAACTGTTGTGGATATTCCATTGGACAATTCATCATAATAGATCTAATAATATTTATTAAAAATATGAAATTCTACACTGTTACAATTTTATTAGATTTTTGGATCTGTAGATTTACTATTAATATTTCATGCTTGCAAATGAAAATTATGCTAAAAATAGAGAACGACAAAATAAAAGCTCATACAAACAGTAGACACAAGATTTTGCAACACCCTCCTCCCACATCCACCCAAGTAACCATGTCAACAGGGGTAAACATGAGATGAGAGGCTACTATAATTAGATTCGACTTCCTAGGTAACCTTAAGGAAGTGGAATTGATGGAACATCACACATAGTCATCCAACATCATCAATAGATTCCTCAGGAGATAGGTCAACCACTCAGATAGCCTGTCCCTCCATCCCATTGTTGTTCTGGACCTCTGAGGCCATATTCGCTCTCATGCTATGGGACAGGAGCGACTAGAGACCTAAAGTTGCTCTCATGCTATGGGACAGGAGCGACTAGAGACCTAAAGTCGCTCTCATAGGCCTGCATGCCAGTGATTATGGACCAAAATTGCCAATTTTGTGCCAGTGACCCCAGGATTTAAGACACTCTTCAGGCCCAGAGCCCAGACCACTACCCAGAATGGAATGAAAGCTTGAAATCAATAAAAGTACAGGGAAACAATTATGCAAAAGAAATAAGCTCAACAAGACCTTAACCAGACCCCTACTAGCCATGACAAGCATTTCGTCAAACATATCATCAACATATAACCTATAGGTGTAAACAATAGAATTAAGTGTAGGGATCTCACACTTATCTGAGAATCGCTATAAACCATTGTTCCCTCATGCCATTTGTTGCATATTCATCTATTAGGTAATATACACATTATTCATTCATATACAAGTAAAAACATGCTGAGAGCAAAACATAGCTACAATCACAAAATGTACATATAACCAACATAATAGGAACATAAGTACCATAAACATATCAACCATCAAAAACCACATATACATCAATACATTTGCACATGGAAATCATGGGAATGAATTTCTCATTAATGAATACAATAAACAAACCAGAGATAGGACTACCACATTCCACTCAACCATAGAATGGCTTAGCCAAATCTCTCTTCAACCATTCATCCATGTGCCATATTCCAAGCATGAATGTGGGATTCAAACCAAAAGAACTCAACCATGGCATACTGAGGCTAAACCACCTCACCCTCATCAATAGAAACTAGGCTTTACTGTAATCCATCCCAGATCACTATGCCAACAAAGTGAACACATCATAACAGGTTTTACCGTGATCTCCACCCGATCATTAGGCCAAATAAGCATGGATGCCACCGGATTTCTCCACCTACACCGTGAGGCATTTTCCTGTCTCCTAGTATCTCAGGATTTATCGCAATCCAAACCGATATCACTAGGCCCTAAACCGAGACCCACTCTCCAAGCTCTACCACATATCCCAAACCCGAGATTACTAGGCCCAACAAAGAGCAAACCACCTCTAGGATTTAACGTATATCCTTCCATTCAATGGCAAGGATTCCTAGGCCATCCAAGGCAACAAAAAATTTGGATTTATTGTAGGTTTTAACCCCGTACAGAAATTACTTGCATACGAATTCTAAATCACAGGAAAAAATAAAAATGCGAGAGCATAACACATAAAACACATATACACAGAGATTTCCCACTGGATCTCAAAACCAAGA
>APFE031721091.1:12428-32756 GCA_000404065.3 Pinus taeda | reverse complement strand
TGGTCCCATGAAACCATATTTATTTTCATTAACTTCCTCATTAAGACTTTTTTAAAGGTAGGCTAATTTCTAAGAAACCTACTTCCAATATTGTTGATAATATTTTACAATAAACATTTACAATTAAGGGGTTCTTGCTAACTTTATTTTGACAAAAACAATAATAGATAAATAAATAAAGGAATTAAGAATGTTGCACTTATAAATGAATTAATGCTACATTGATTAATAAATTAATGAATTAGATCAAAATTTGATTGAAATTTGTCAAACATTCAATATATGATATGAAAAACATATGTGAACACTATCATATTCGACCAATAACTTCGCAAATTTCTTGAAAAACATATCTGAACAATATCATATTCGATCAATATCTTCGTAAATTTCTTCTTATAACTTCATCCTAAACGTTACAAAAATACTAAAAGCTATATAAAACCATAAAAGTTACAAAGGCTAAGAGATTCTAGTCACAAGTCAATAAAAAGATATAAATTAAGCAAAGTCTTTTGGTAGAAATCACATAAGAGAAATTTTTGGCCGACATGTTTCGAACCAACAAGTGTGGTTCATCCTTGTTAGTTCGTAACTCGTTGGCCAAAAATTTCTCTTATGTAATTTCTACCGAAAGACTTTACTTAACTCATTATGGATCACATAAACTTGAATACAGATTAAAATTAAATAAAAATTCTAAATTATCTTTTTTAACTTTATACCGTTTTATAACTTAACAACACTAAAATGGAAAGTATAATTAAATTAAAAGTGTTTTTGTATTATGTAATAATATATTAATAAATAAAAAAATAGAACCTTACTAATTTATTTTTCAATTTAATTTAATTTCTGTGAATATTTTCAAAATATATTTTTATTATTTAATTATTATAATTAAAATAATTATTGCATGATGATGATGATGATGATGGTTAATGTCCACTCAGACCAAATTGGTCTATCGGACCTACAATTTTCTTAATTTGTCTGGCTCCTCGTCTTTCTTGGCGAGATTGGTATTGTAGCTTTCTTTCTTTTCTCTACGGTCTTCCAACTTCCTTTGTCTTGCATCTCCTTCATCTCTTCTGGTTCTTGGGACATTGGTGTCTTAGCTTCACGATCTATAGTCGGAGAAGAAGTTTGGTTTAGGAGATCTGCTTCGCTGTTAAATGAAGATTTATTTTCTGCGGTATTCAAATACTCACAACTGTTGATTTGCTGGGGCGGGCTTTCTCCTTGCTTGTTTTGAGAGTTGCTTCCTTCTTCCTTGATTTCTTGTGACTCATTTTCTCTAGAATATTCTTCTTCTTTGATGACAGTGTAGTGTTCTTTTTGAGCTCCTTCCCACCATGTAGATCTGTGGTGGTTTTTTCTAGCAAAATTTTTCTCAGAGGCTTTTGGGCAATTTTTGGCTAGATGCCCCGTCTCAAAGCACGATCGACATCTGAAGAGGACACTTTCATAATCAAGCTTCTGGTTCCACACATAGTCTTTATTTGTTAGGTTTATTTCAGCTGGGAATCCAGTGCTGAAATCCATTTCCACACAGATGCGTGCATAGGTGGTTCTGGCATATTCCTCTGTTTCTGGGCACCTGCAGTAAAATTTCCCAATTGCATTTCCGATGGCTTTTAGCGAGGAGAGATTCCAGAGATGCAAGGGTAGGCTTGGAAATATCACCCAAACTGGTGCTGAGGTTATCACTGCTGTAGAGGGATCGAATGATGGGTTCCATGGCTTCATGAATAGGCCTGATTTTTCCCAAAACCAAGGGCCGGAGTCTAGAATACATTGTCTGCTTTCAGGATTTTCAAAATCTACTATAAAGAAACCTCTAGCACAGGGGTAGATATTAATTTCATCAGAAATGATAGGCTTCCATACCTCCGAGATCCAATTGTGGAGTGCTATAAGCCGCGGCCAAAAACCATTGAACCGGCAAATTAGGGCACTTTCGGAGAACTTCAAAGCTTCATCGAGTGAGTCCTGGACCACTTGGATAGTGGGAGCTGGGGCTTCACTCACGATATGGGCAGGAGATTGCCCTTCAGAGGCGGATGAGCCACCAGTTATTTTTGCGAAGCTCGGAGCCATATTTTACTTGCTCAGGAGAACCGAGACTTCTCAAGAGAGGAGAAGAGGAGCGCTGCTGGAGAGAAGTCAGGAATATATACCTGTCTCAAAATGCCGAGATCTGAGCCACCGAGACTTCTGAGATCCGCAGAAGAGGAGAACCGAGACTTCTGAGATCTACAGAAGATAGATCCACCACCGAAGAAGAGGAGAACCGAGACTTCTGAGATCTGAGCCGCCGAAGACTTCTGCGATCTGATCCACAGAAGAGGAGAATCGAGACTTCTGAGACTTCTGAGACTTGATCCGCAGATCTAAGATCTGAGATCTGACTTCAAGATGACTGCAAGATGAATCACGTAAATCTTTTTTATCTCTGCGGAAGAGGAGATTCTGAGATCCGCAGAAGAGAGATATCGACTGAGAGATGTCGAAGCACAGCGCAAGATGTTACTGAATTACATTCGAGTCAAACCTGCAAAGCATCTACGAGTTATCCGTTCCTTTGGAGATCTTAATATGAATCAGGAGCCGACACAACATCAATCCATGTTGCTATCACCGTCAAGTTCGATTTGTGGATACCGACTCTGAAAATCGAGACTTCTGAGATCCGCAGAAGATAGATCCACCACCGAAGAAGATAGATCCACAGAAGATAGATCCGCAAAAGAAGATAGATCCGCAGAAGATGATAGATCCGCAGAAGAAGATAGAGAGTACTTTTTAGAGCTATTCTTGACTGCTTACGGGTTTAGTTTCTTCCGTTTTAATCTTGTAAATTGTTTGCCAGCACAAGCTTCCGATCTTCCGTTCTTAGAGTCGTATCTGTACATTTAAAACCGTTCAGACTCCACCAGCACGGGAGTTAACTTCGCAGTAGCTGGAGCCAAAGCGTTAAACCCTAATTTCTTCCGGACGAAGATAGATCCGCAGAAGAAGATAGATCCGCAGAAGAGATCCGCAGAAGAGACGCAGAAGAGACTCGCGGAAGAGGGAGGGAGGGAGTGTTTTAAATCAACAATTAGATTAGTATTAATTAATAATTAACTTGTAAATAATTAATCTAGTTTAGCATTAATATTTAAACTAATATTAATTAATAGATAATAAAATATAAATTAAAATTAGATTTTTAATAAAAAAATTTGAGTTGTTAGCCCAACAACAAAAATTCCAAAATTCTAGCAGTTTTCACTTATCAACTTTGGAGGCTCATAGATTGAGTTTTATTTGACCAAATGAGGCTCAGGACAGCTCATTGGAAAGATAAAATCAAGGAGAATATTTTTGAGCTAACAGATTTGATCATTTATTAGGTCTAAAATTAGGCAGAAGATCAAGCTCCGAATTTTTAAACAAAATCAATTTTTTGAGTTTTATTTTATGCATTTTTATTTGCTCAAGACTCTTCCGAATGCAGATACATTCGTCAATGATATTATTGGCCAATTAAATTATTGCAGACATCAATAGAAAGATAATATTTCATTTTCAATTATTCATTTAATTGAAATCAATTAGATTTGTTTTAAATCCAGATTTAGAATTTTAATTTTGTTTTGATTTGTTTTCGCAGGAAAACAGTTGAAAAGATTAGGAGAACAAGATCTCAATCAATGAGAATGCTCCAGTAATTGAACAATGGAATTTTGAGCAAATGAAAATTGGTTGAACAGATTTCTTCTTCAATAAACTTTCTTGTTAAGAATTCCTTTTCAAATATTATAAATAGTAGATTGAAAAATGTAATAAAGCTTGCTCTCCTCTGCAATTTTGGAATTCTAAAAGCACTTATGTAATAGGGATTTAGAGTTGTAGGTGGGAGGAGTGAAAATTTCAGATCTGGGGATTATTGAGGATTTTTCTTTTACATTCTGAATTATGTATAATGGATAGAGTTTGCACTATTGTGGCTCTTGTTTTGAAGGTAGAAGTTCAAATATCGTAAAGAATTATTAAAAACTAGAGCTAGAGAAATAAATTCAATAAATTGGTATTTATAATACTATTATTTTAAATGCTGGTTTCATTTTATGATGACAGGATTGTGTCAATTTACTTTCATATTTGTGCACTTTTGTCGGTATGGGTAATTTGTCTCTATTTTATGTTATTATTTATCTCTGCTCTTATGGACTAAATTCTGATTTATGAGTAACTATTTACTCATAAATCTATCTTTTAATACTGGTTTAATAAATAGTGATATGTTGTGAACTTTTTCCACATATTATCGTTTAATTATTCAAGTTGTTGATTAAATGATCAAAATCATTCTGTGAACTTCTTCTGAGTGTTGTTGGTTGATTATTTCAGTTAAGAGGTTCCTAAATAAGATGTGATTGGTATTCATATTGTTAGTTAATTGAACTACTTCGTTAGCTTGATATTCATTATAAGCCAGACATATTTAAATCCCAATACTTTAATTATCTTGCTCTTGGTTGGGTTAGATCTATATTTTCCTAATTTAAATAGGATTAAGATTTAGTTTCTTTTTCTTGCATTATAGAATAAGTTTGTATTTAATTTTATTTCTACATTCTTTTAAGTCCTCTTCCCAAAGAGACAAACTTTAGTTGTGGCTTGGCTGAGCCCCAAATCATCTCAAGGATCATTGTCTTCCCTGATCAGCAAGAGGGTTGATCTGATATCTCTTCTCCATTGGTGAATAAAAGTCATATGTTAAAGCCATTTGAGATTGAGAGAAGGTAACTGGACCTAGTTGAACCAGTGGGAACTGCCATTCCAAATGAAAAAGGAGTTTCTTTAAGGTCCAGATCGGGTAGTCATCCCCCATGTTGTTGCAACGAGTTTCGAGGCTTCAACATTTTGGTGCTAGAAGGAGGGTCTGAAACTCTATTGTCTATTAGAGTCTTTTGAATTTTAAAATTTTACGTAATCATGATGGCTCCTCTTAAACTCCCAATTTAAAGTTGTATCCATGGACGTGCAACTTCCAATACTCCACCCAAAGTGGTAAGACTCTTGTCTCAGGTAAAGTTTAATGGTAAGAGAAATTCTTCTACTTTTAATCATGTCTTTCAATTTATTCAAAAAAAATTTAATTCTACTTTTCAAGAAATTGATGAAGGTATTTTATGCAGAATTTTTACTCTTACATTCTTGGCAAAAACCAGAAGTTGGTGTGAATCGCTTCTAGTTGCCTCTATTCATAGTTGGGATCAATTTGTTACAATTTTCATTTGTAAATTTGACGGCTATGATTATGAACAGTTACGTGATGAAATAGAATATCTACGAAGGTTTGAAAATGAGTTCGTTATTGATTTTAATATTCGATTTCATTTTAATTGTTTAAAATTTAAAATCGAAGATAAACCTCCGAAAGAAGAATCATTAGATTGGTTTGAACATATTCGTTCTCTTCCTCCCATTCATAATCCATATGAAATTAGTTCAAGCTTTGTTCCATCCCCTTCCATCATAAATGGGAATTCCAATATGGATGTGCAAATAAATTATGATGAAATGGTCTCACAGGGCTTGGAAAATATTTCTATCCAAATGCAAGAAAACAACAACAACAATTTTGGAGAAAGAGCTGCCTTGAAATCTGAAAATTACTCTGCATTGAATTCAAAAAATCAGATCACAAATCAACAAGTACAAGCAGAAACCAAAGTAACCAATAACACACAAACTGTTGTACAAATTTCTGAATTCTTTCATGATGAGAAACTACCAAATTCAGAGCAACAAAGCAACCTTCTTCAAGAAAGCATGCGTACACAAACAAATGATCTAGAATCTGAAATTTATAATGAACAGAATGCACAAGAGTTCTCAAACAAAGAAACTTTTGAATTTATTATTTCTAATTCTCATTTTTCCCTTTATCCTGACATTTTTAATGATGGTTATTTTTCCCCTCTTGGTATTAATGATATTTCAAAAAATACAGAAGCTAATCTAAATGAGATGCCAATTAATTTTTATCAATATAGAGAAAAAACAATTGATAATTCTTTTGGCATTAATAAACATGTACTTTATATTCCTTCTTGCTGTGATACATTGGATGAGATCGAAGGGAATTCTAATAAATATCGTGAAGTCATTTATGATAATTACCCTGACAATGAAGATATTGATTTGTATTCTTCTCAAGTCAATCCTCATGAGAAAATTCAAAACACATATGAGGATGAAAAATGCTTTAATTCGAGTGAGGGTTTCAGTTAGTCACAGAGGTTGATCTTCATGGAGGGGCGCAGAGAAGGGAGCTCCACTCCTTCCTACAAGGACGTTGTAGCTAGTAGAGGTAAGAAGCATCTAGAAAATGATAGCGGTACTGCAGAGGAAAGGAGTAGGAACCCAAAAGAGGAGGCAGGAGGAACCAAAACCAAGAAAAATAATGATGCAAAAGACAAGGAGGAAGAAGACAAAATGCAGGGAGAAAAAGACAAAAAACAAAAGGGACGATGTAAACCCAAAGCTGAGATTACACCCAGGGTAGTCCTTAATGATTATGCTCTGTAGATGCACAGGGATCACATGAGGACTTATGCTATTATCTGCAAATTCATGGGATTATGGCCCACTCAAAAATCACTACAAACTTGGGTTAAATACCACTAGAAACCTAAAGGAAGCATTGACCTACAGCTTGGGTGAAAGGGATTCTTCATGGTAGTGTTCACAAATATTGAAGACAAAGAGAGTGTGATTGAAGGAGGGCCCTACTTCTACATAGCAATTGGCCTTTATATGCGGCCATGGATGATGAATTTTGTCCCAAAGTGCAAAACTTTTACTTCTGTACCAGTTTGGGTAAGGCTTTATTATTTACCTCTTGATTACTGGCAAATAGAATCGTTAGTGGCTATAGGAAATAAATTAGGTCGTTTTGTCAAGGCCTCTAAAGCCACAAGAAGAGGAAAATACACTTCCGTTGCAAGAATATGTGTGGAAATGGATCTATCTGGAGCCCTTTTGATGAAGTAATCTTGGAAGTTTATGATGAAGAATGGATACAAATAGTAAATTATGAGCATATTCCGTTTAGATGTCGTAGATGTTGGCATAATGAGACAAGTGTTGTCCTTGATGGCAAATCACTCAGATGATAAATTATAGTGCAGCAAAGTTATTTTCAAGTTCACGAAATTTTATGCAGAGAAAAGTTTACTTCATGTAGAGAAAAGTTCACGGAATTTTATGCAAAGAAAAGTTTATTTCATGTAGAGAAAAGTTCACGGAATTTTATGCAGAGAAAAGTTTATTTCATGTGGAGAAAAGTTCACGCACTTTCATGGTTGGTTCTTGGTATTAGTCCCACAGTTTTTGATCCTATGGTTTTGGCCCGTGGTATTGGTCCATGATTTGAGGAAGAGCTTGCCTATATAAAGCAAAGGAGATCATTTGGCTTGCGTATGCTTTTGGGTTGAATATCTTAAGATCTGAAATATTTGGTTATTGTTTCAAAAGCTCGATCTATATGAAAGTGAAGTGGAAAGAGAATCTGTGAAGGGTGATCTCTCGAGCGCTGCAACTGCGGAAGTGCGAAGACGCCAGAGAGGCGCCACAGAAGGCGCAGTGCGGAGACGCCACAGAGGCGCCACATAAGGCACAGTGAGGAGACGCCATAGAGGCGCCACAGAAGGTGCAGAGCAGAGATGCCACAGAAGGCGCAGTGCGGAGGTGCCACAGAAGGCGCACTGTGAAGGCGCCACAAAAGGCGCAGTGCGGAGACGCCACAGAGGCGCCATAGAAGGTGCAGTGCAGAGATGCCACAGAGGCGCCATAGAAGGCACAGTACGGAGACGCCACAAAGGCGCCACAGAAGGTGTAATGCGGAGACGCCATAGAGGCGCCACAGAAGGCGCAGTGTGAAGGCGCCACAAAAGGCGCAGTGCGGAGATGCCACAGAAGGCGCAGTGCGGAGACGCCACAGAGGCGCCACAGAAGGCGCAGTGCGGAGACGCCATAGAAGGCGCAGTGCGGAGGCGCCACAGAAGGCGCAGTGCGAACGCGCCACAGAAGGCGCAGTGCGGAGATGCCACAGAAGGCGCCGTGCGGAGACACCACAGAGGCGCCATAGAAGGCGCAGTGCGGAGGCGCCACAGGAGATGCCACAGAGGCGCCACCAAAGGCACAATGCGGAGGTGCCACAGAAGGCGCAGCTGCGGAGGTGCGCGGCGCCACAGAAGGTGAAGTGCGTAGCAACACAGGCCAGAGAAAAGGAAATTGCGTATCTGTCTTAAGATCTTTTGTTGACTGATTTTTTTGTTGATAAGGTGTTCTGGGTTTAGTTTACTGTTATTATGGATCTGGTTATCTAGGTGACTTACTGGTACTTGATGATCATTTGATGTTTATGGATCCAGTATGAAAATTGGATGAAACGTGGCCTTTTAGACTATGTGTTGTGCTTCAGTGTATCTAGTATGAAAATTGAAGAAACGTGGTACCTAGAGGAGAGAAGATTGTAGGCCGGCACCTACGTACTAGTATCTAAGCTAGTACAAGAGCTAAAGGAAATCTTTGGAGCATTGTAGCAGGTAGTAGCCTGCGTACTAGTAAATGGATCGCCTAGTACAAGAGCAAAGGGGGTTTTAGCTCCCGTACTGGTATAAGGCTGCACCAGTACAAAATATTGTAAGAGGATTTTCTTATTAAGAAGAATATTGAGATGACTTGCAGCAGGTGGTTTTCTCCCGCATTGGGTTTCCACCTTATATCATGGTGTTCATGTGTGTTCCTTATGTGTGATGATCTATTCTATGTTACTACATCTGTTAACTGATAATATGGTTGATAATGTTCTAATGCACTCATTGAAGATCAATTAACTTAATCATAAGAAGTTGTGGAAGTTCCAACTTAGGTAGTGGTTCTCATGAAGCATGTTAGACTATGAGTTTATTGGATTGACGTCGTCTTATCATGAGTGGTTTCCAATTGTAGGTATTACATCATGTCATGAAAGAATGATGACGAAGGAGAAGGACAAGGAGATCATTCTAGAAGAAACCCATGCAGTTGCAAAGACAAGTTGAACATTGAACGTGACATGAAACTAGATTGCGACATCAACTGAAGAACATGATCGTAGTGAGGACTCTCTACTTTCAATCCTTATGGAGGAGGAAGAAGAAGAGCATGCGCCATATTTCAAGAAGACACAAATATAGAAACAACAAAAAATGGCTTGACATTTCCATATCATCATGGAGTCCATGTCATCAATGTCATGTCATGTCTTGTCAAGGTGTCATGTTAAGATGTTATATGATTCATAGTTTTCCACATCATTTGTGGAGATTATTATGTTTTTAATTATGATAAATCTAATTTAAAGTGAAAGTCCAAGAGTCATCTATAGAATGTGAAAAGTCATGAAGGATTCAACAAGTCATATGGAAGTCAAAGAGTCATGAGGGTAATCCAAGAGTCACAAGGGAGGTGAAGAGTCACCCCATTTGTTATATATACCCCGTCATAGCTCATGCAAAGGACTTTTCACCTTGGCTCCTCCTACCAAGCATTAGGGAGGAAGATAGTTCTTTTGAAGGAGCAAGTGGTTTCTCTAAGGCTCCACTTTTGGAGTTAGTGGTGTTCATTGTATTGATGTATCTTTGAAATTTTTCTTAATACTTAAAGCTCGCCGAGCCAGCACACTTTCATTTGTATGTCATAAATATTGCAAGACTACTATTTGAATCTTGGGATGTATGTTGTTTTCATTTGTACTAAGGAAATTGAACTATTTTGGTGGATTTGATACTTATCTTGTTGAATGTGTGTTGTATCTATTATAGTAATCATTGCTTCTATGTGAACTACTTTGCTAGTTTATCAAAAATTCATTCATATGTATATGCTCATGTGTCTTTACTAGATTAGTAATATTACTCTTCTTTTAAAGGCTCATGTGTATTTCCCCTCTGGTAGAAGAACCTTGATACATACTACAATTGACCATTCCACAAGGCATACTAACTTGTTCATCCGAAAGCATATTTACATTACTCTCTTGTGTTGACCATGTAGCATAGGCAAATCTCTAAGGACATATGATAGTCAAGCCTTCTTTCCAGAAGGACTCCCACACCAAATGATGTGATGTCTAATTGGGAATTTTAATCGGGGAGACCCCCTTGGTTGATGGATTTCTAGTATCATCCACGAATGGTGCTAAAAAGAGGATCAGATGACAAGTTGTGCTCATTGAATCTATTTTGAACTCCTTACCTTAAATGGATCTTCCCCAAATCATACACCTAGGGTTTTTCGCTAATAAATCCGATGGTAAAATTTCAATCCCTAATGAGTCACTTCATAAATTATCTCAATTGAAATTTGATGGTGAGGGTGAAATATCCATAGCCGAGCATATCTCTAATTTTCTCTATTTTTGTGAATTTTATGAAATCCAATGTGAAGATGAGGCTCTTATACTTTTCTTCCTCACCCTTGAAGTTCGAGTTTAGCGATGGTGTCATACCTTTCCATCTTCCATTCATTCATTTGATCACCTCATCAAGGAGCTCCATTTAACATTTGATAGGTATGATTACTGAGATGTCCTTAAAAGAATTAATCAACTAAGAATTAAGCCTAATGAATCAATAGAGGATTTTTCTAATCAATTCCTTCACCTTTGTTATGAATTTCCTGAAGAGGACAAGGATTAGGATTTCTTGAAACAAAAGTTTGAGCATTTGTTTAATATCTCTTTACCTAGTGAGTCTCAACCCTCTGATGATTCAGCTCTTCCAATTTTTCAAATACATGAGACATCGTTACTTTCAAAGAAGGAACCTACTATTCCTTTCAGTCCTTTTCCTCCTCTTTTTTTTGTGACTTGTGTTGAACCTATTCAAATCAGAATGTTGATCCATCCCTTCAACCTTCATCCATCTCTCATGATTCAGATATAACAGAGGACATCTTGCAATGGTTCATGGAACCTAGGGTGAAGAATAATCCTTCCATTCATCAAGATGATATTAACATTCCTAACCTTAATCTTGAATCTAGTTCCATTGAAATTATTACTTATACAAGGGACATTTTTCATCCTATATGATCTACATGCCATGACTCTTTGTACCTTGATCTGCTTGATCAATCTACTCCACCAACTATTTCTTCACACTCTCTTGATTTTCAAGTTGTTGGTGCAAATTACGATCAAGTACAAGATGCTCATATTACACAGTTAGAGGAGCAGAAAGGTGAATATATTTGTGATCTCTCTTCCCTTTTTCAAAACCCTCTATGCCAAGATGTTGTTCCTTCATTCTTGGAATATTTTCAATCTTTTAATCTCAGTAGTCAATCGAATGAAGTTAATTTTATTAATCAATCTATAGTCTTGGGAAATAATCATTCTGATGATGATGACTCTGCTGATGTATGCGATGATGAATGCCTAAGTGCACCATTTGTTCTTTTAGTTTCTCAAGAATATTTTGATCTAAAATCTTTATATCTAGAATCTAATTCTATCAAAGAATATGTTCTTATGGAAACTTCCTCTTCATCTCACTATCCCTTGCATTTTATCGTTTTTTAATGCATCAACCTACGATAAAGATACTCCATGCTCTTCAAGTTCTTCATCTAATGAGTTAACTTCTCAACTGACACAAGGTAGTGAGGTTATCCATGATGAAAAAGGAAATAATCAAATCATTTAGTATCCTTTCCATCCCTCATCATCTCTGGTTTTACATGAGGACAACTCTTCAATTAAGTTTTCTCATGAAATTTCTATGATTCATACATCTCTAGATTTGCGGTCAGAAGAATCTTTCAACTTGAGTAATATGGTTGTTGAAGCTATAAAATCTGATCAAATCAATGAAAAAGATGGATGCCATCCAGTTAGTAGTGGTCTTATTGAAATCATTGGAAGTAGTTATCCTTACACCATGCATGATTTGGTTCACTCTTCAAAATGTGATTCTACAATCTTTGAAAGTTTTGGGACTTGTCAGGAATTCAAGCCACTTCAACTTCTGTTGATAGTTATGTTAGGATATCGTGACTTTGGTAAGATCCCCGAACTAAGTCAAGTATGGTTTTTCTTGCAAAATTCTTTTCTTTGCATAGTTTCACTGGATGTAAATTCCTTCTTGAAATATGTTTGGTATTCTGGCTATAGTCTTTCAAACTTTCAATATTTGATTTCTGATCAAATTCAAAATTCTATTTTAGTTGATTAATCCCCATGCAAGGCTCTTGTACTTACCTCAGGTTTGGAGTGTGATATCTCATACAAGCATGGAACTACGAAGTTGATCATTTCAAATACTATCTTTGGTTGAAGGAATCATGTCTATCAGATGCATTTCAGAGTAGTCACCTCCTGGTTTTTCTTGTGAATGTTATATTTCTAATCATTTTCTTCATCGCACCTAAAATCCTCTTGAGTTCTAATGAATGCATGAGTTATTTGGAAAATCAAATTCTTCTTCACTCGTTGTATCCTGATTGGTTTCATGTGTTTGTTATACTAGCATTCCTTTTCACTTCTTTCAACAATTACGATGCTAGTGTAGTGTGTAACACGTTATAAGGAAACGGTTTGTTAAATTCATCACACAAGGAAGATGATTCTATTATTCAAAGAATTTACGAAATTGTTCAGACTGACCTATCCTTCTTGTCTTATAATAAAGAATCTTATTCTTTAATCTGTCCTTCTGATCGTAATTCTGATCTTGATGATTGTAATTCAACTTATCATTTTCTCACTAGCCTATCTGATGACAATTTTCCTCTATCTTTTGATCTTTATGGTTTATCATCTCACTATTCGAATACTTGTTAAGAAGATGATGCACTTTAGCTCTCATTGATTGTTATGTCAGACCCTCACTATCTTGGCAAGCCCTATGAACATGATCAGATTCACTTTCCCTCATAAGATTCTCATCCTGATCCCACACATTTAATTGAAAATTCATAAGAGTATTGTTTCAAATTTCATGATCTAATAATTGAATGGTTGGAGAAATCTTACCTAGAAAGCTTTGTCACAAACAACAAGTTTTAATATTTTCTCATGCTTGGTAAGGAGGACAATACAACTGAAGATACATTCACAAAAAACTTCTGAGTTTTGTTTAATTATGGTTTTCATCAAAAAGATAAGAGTGCAATCTAGTTAGAAGTAATGGCTATGACATATCTTTCTGTTGACAAGAAATACCTTCAATTTGTTGTGCATGTTATTCAACCTCCTATCTTTTCTATTGCACATTATTTTATATCCATTTTAATTGATTGTATCTTTGTGTATGCAAGTCGGGAGAAATTATAGTGGCTACATTGGAAATTTCAGTATACTTGAACCAGACCTTCTAGTTGTTTAAGTTAGGAGTAGGTCTAATTGCATACTAGTCTCCCCTTGCACACTCATTCTGCACTCACTATCTATATTTTTTCTTGTGGTTCCTTACTTTTGTATCACATCTTTTTTTTGGTTTAGTCTCCATTTGCTTTGTCATTTTGATTATGTTACCTTGTTGTGTTTTGTCAATTATTTTGTGTTTTTTGTTAATAAGACTTTGCATGAAGAATGTTCCCTTCAACTCAAAAGACAATGTGGAAAAATAGAAAAGGGCCTTGTGACACTATTATATTTGGCTAACCTGTAGTCCTTCTTCTTTGTCTTGGTTCATACCTTTTGGTCGATGATGTTTTGATGGAAAATGTGATCCTTGCACAAGGAGTGCTCTATGTGAAACCATGACACCTGTATCTATTCTAGGAGCCTCGTTTCTATGCTTGGTTCTTTATGTTGCATTGTTTTCCGCATTGATCAATCAAGTAGAGAAGGACAAGGGGAAAATCTTAATGAGCATATTAATATCATAGTTGTATATATAAACTTCTTTGAAGGAACAACCTATTTTTCTCTCAATAAGTCAGGATCCCTCTTCCACCTCAAGCAATAAATAAGTGTTGAAGTAGAGTCCTATAAAATAAATAAATGGTGAGAGAAGAGAAAGGCTTCCTGAGAAGGGAGGTGAAGCAAGTAATTTTTCTAGGGTACTATCCAGGCTCGTTGGTAGTGAAACAATGCTTGTGTTCCTGTAGTGACTCCATCAAGGTATTGTCCAAGTCTGCTAGCAGTGGAGCAAAACCAGAGACAAAACATCATACTTTGAATATCTTAATCTCGCGAATTATATTACCCTTCTTATGAATTGAAATAATAGTGATATGGCTAGCCTTATGAATGTGTTCAACCAAGAAATATATGAAGGGGACTATATCTATAACTAGGTCAAGTGGGAAAACTATAGTAATCCATGCAATGAATGAATACCTCCTGCAAAACTAGACCTTGTGCATAAAGCTAGACCAAGGCAAAGTAGTTGGCGTTCTACTAGTTTGTCACCAAGTGTTGTCGCTGCGACAAACACCCTCCAAAATTTGGTCTACACTTGAATTTTGGAGCTTACTATGGATATTGCAATCATTCATTCCATAGTCACTTTATGGTTGATCGATGCTTTGTTAAGTGTTCTAGTATTATTTTCATATAGCAAGTGTCGAAGTCACTTGCGCACACATGCTCAGTTTGCACAAGTTCATGAATGCATTATTTTATGCAAGCTTGAACAAGCATAACACAATTCCATCAAGACAGTGCAATTTTCAACCTATGCCAAGAGCCGATGCACACTTTCATTGACAGTCTCTCACTTTTGGCTGCAATTGTACTTCTATTTCTATGAGTTTTCCAAGTTGTCTCTTTTGCGCACCTTCACTTTCTTCAGTGTTTCTTTCTTGTTATGACTGTCACTTTTTCTTCTTTTCACTTTAATTTGTGTCATTTTCATGTTATCTTTGATCTGACATGTGTCATTTTCAATGTCGTTTGCATTTTTCAAGTGTCGCTTGCACTTTCCTCTTACTGTCACAAGTGTCGTCTTTTGGGGCATGGGAAGTGTCACATGTCAAATAAGCAGAGCTATGATTTGTTTTAAGGTGTAAATTTGGTGCTAATGAGTCCTATTTATCATATATATGTATTAGCCTCATTCCCAAAGTTTTATGCATTTTCGCACAGGTATTGTCACTTTCATCACAAATTATACCTTAAGTGTTGCACTTTGAGGAAGTTGTTGTATTGTTGTCGCATTGAGGGGCTCATGTTGTTCTTGTTTTCTAAGTGGTTAATGTTATCTTTTCTATTGTTATGAGTGTGTGATCATGTTTAAGTTTTACCCTTTCTCACTTGGACCTCACAGATCCCACACTTAGCCAAAACCTCAAAAGTTCCTACTCACAACTTGGCTTCACTCAACCCTTCTGAATAACACATTGCATAGTCTCAACTCTCAAGATCATACCTTGCCTCTTGGAACTACACAATGTGTAATTACTACCTCACAAAAATGCACACTATGGAATATCAATTCTCAACCCTAACCATTGAACTCCAGAACTACGCAACCTTGCCTCCCGGTCACCTTCTTCCATGCACTTGGCAGTCTCAAGCCTCAAGCTTCGAGTGTGACTCCTTGGACTGTGCAACTATGCAATCCCTAGGCCTCTCTCCTAAACTGTGTCATGGTAAACCTCAAACCTCAAACCTCAAGCCTACCTCCTTGAGCCCCTCAACTGCGCAGTCACCTTGCCTTATCCTTCCTGAACTGTGCACTACGTAGTCTCAAGCCTTAGTCCTGACCCTTTAACTCTAGAACTACACACTATGCTATCCCTGAGCCAATCCCTCAGTCCAACACCCAATTCTAGCTCAACAAGTAGTTCTCATGAAGCACGTTAGACTATGAGTTTATGAGAATAATGTCATATTGTCATGAGTGGTTTCCAATTGCAGGTATTATATCATGCCATGGAAATATGATGAAAAAGGAGAAGGATAATGAGACCATGCTAGAAGACACCCATGTAGCTACAAAGATAAGTTGATCATTGACGAGGATATGAAAGCGAACCAAATTGTGACAACAACTAAAGGACAATATCATATTGAAGACTCCTTACTTTCAAGCCTTATGGAGGAGGAAGAAGAAGAACATGTACCATCTTTCAAGAAGACACAAAGATAGCAATAGGAAGAATGGCTTGACATTGTGATATCATCATGTCATCAATGTCATATCATGTCTTGTCAAGGTGTCATGTCAAGATTTTATATGAGTCATATTTTGTCACAATATTTGTGGAAATTATTATGTAATTTTCATATATGAGAAATGTAATGCAAAGTGAAAGTCCAAGAGTCATATATAGATGTGAAAATTCAGGAAGGAGTCAAAAGGTCATATGGAATTCAACGTGTCATGAGGGTAGTCCAAAAGTCACAAGGGAGGTGAAGAGTCACCACATTTGTTATATATACCCCCTCATAGCTCATGCAAAGGACATTTCACCTTGGCTCCTCCTACCAAGCATTAGAGAGGAAGATAGCTATTTTGGAGGAGCAAGTGGTTTCTCTAGTGCTCCACTATTGGAGTTAATGGTGTTCATTTTACTGATGTATCTTAGAACTTTTGCTTAATACTTGAAGCTCATTGAGCCAACACACTTTCATGCATATGTCGTAAATATTGTAAGACTACTCTTTGAATGTTTGTGATGCATGTTGTTGTCATTTGTACTAAGGAAATTGAACTATTTCAGTGCCTTTGGTACTTATCTTGTTCAAGGTGTGTTGTATATGCTTTAACAATCATTACTTCTTTGTGAACTACTTCACTAGTTGAACAACAATTCATTCATATGTGTTAATTTTAGGTATGTTATATGCTAGAGAAATTTATTTCAATTTCTTTTCCACATTAGCAATCACATCATCATAAAGTAAACTGCATATAGAACATAAATATAAATCGCAGAAGACAAGCCAAGACAAGAGGACACAAGATGTGGCACTAGCCAGGGACAAACCCTAATATGGGGAACCCTTGATCAATTTTTCTTTTATGTTCTTCAAAGTTCAGCAGAGAAAGTGAGAGAGATAGTACATTTAGAATAGAACTCAATCACTTTGAGCTTTGATATCGGCATGAGATCAGTTGAAGACATATTGCTTCAATTGATTCTCTAAGGTGACTCATTCACCTATCATAGTGCTGCATCTCGTCTATTTGCTGCATATTACCGTGTGACACCTTGCTGTACTGTCACATGTGTTGAACCTTGATGACTGAGCTGCGCTCATCTTCATGTTGCTCATCATGCTACATCTTCCATGGTCTTATTCATCATCAAGCTGCCCGTGCTCATGATCTCATTCATCATTATGTTGCCCATGCTCATGATCTCATTCATCATTATGTTGCCCATGCTCATCATCGTGCATCATTATGTTGCCCATGTTCATATCATTATGATGCTTATTATGCTACCCATGATCTCATACATCATGTTGCCTTCCTTCAGAGACAGATGCTCCCGCTGTTTTGGCAGTTCCCAGTAGTTCCGGCTTTTCCGATAATTCCGACAATTCCAGCTTTTCCGACAGTTCTGGCAATTCTAGCTTTTCTAGCTTTTCCAACTTTTCTGATATTTCCGGCTTTTCCATCGTTTCCAGCTTTTTCGATAGTTCCAGTTTTTCCAGTAGTTCCGGCTTATCTAACAGTTCTAGCAGTTCCAGCTTTTCCAGCTTTTCCATTATTTTTGGCTTTTCTGGCAGTTCTAGTTTTTCCAGCTTTTCTAGCTTTTTTGGTAGTTCCGACTTTTCCTTAAGATCTCTCCTCCTATAAAAACCAAAAGACAAGTAGAGAGAGGAAGAGATCCAAGTGTGTGTAGAAATGACTTGAAGTCCTCTTTTATTTATACTAAAATGTAGAGGTTGAATAGACATGTCTATTGGGCTTTTGAGCCTACATAAGTTGCTGGCCAACTTAGCAATTTGTCCATAACATAAATAAATTCATAACTTCATAAATACTTATCGGAATCGGATGATCTTTAGATCAATCCTACACCTCTCAATGAGAGGGATCCAACAAAAATATCAGCTACTATAAATAATATGACCCACATGGATTTTGGCCCTAGTTGCCAATTTTAACAATATGTATATGTTCGTGTGTCTTTACTAGATTAGTACTAATACTCTTATTTTAAAGGCTCGCATTTCCCCTCTAGTAGAAGAACATTGATACATTTTGCAACTGAACATTCCACAAGGCATACTAACTTGTTCATCCAAAAGCACATGTACATTACTCTCTTGTGTTGATCATCATAGCTAATGTAAATCTCTAAGAACATATGGAAACCAGGCCTCATTTCCACAAGGGCTACCACACCAAACGATGTGAAGTCTGATTGGGACTTTTAATCGGGGAGACCCCCTTTGCTGACAGATTTCTAGCACCGTTGGCACTACTCTATATGTGCCAGGTAGTTAATGAATAACTCAATATGCTCTAGCCTTCTCTAATTCTCTAACCATACAACCTTCCATCATCACACATTTTTGTAAACAAACTTTGATGGCTATTGGTATTCCAAACATGAATATGAAGTGAAAAGACTTCTCTCTTTTCATTCCACTCATTCGTTTCACACCTTTTGAGATTTTTGAGTATTAGAATAAAATAAATGCTTCATCAAATATTATTTTTAGCCACCTTCAATGATTAAATCATAAACCATAGCAACCATATAATTTGCAACAAACATTAGCAATACATCAACAACGATAACACATCATAACATCACAAGTATAACAACATTCTTGATGCCTTTGCCTTTATCTTTGACTTATACCTTTTCCTTTTCCTTGCATCACAACAATCTTTGGAACAACCTGTCATTAACAAGCAACAAGCATATGCTTTGCCGCTCCTTTGCCATAACAATATATGAAACATCATCAACATGCAATAACATATGAAAGCAAGCTCTAACAAGTTTTTATCCTTCACCTCTAAAGCATAAAAATACCTCAATGCATCAACATCTCCATAAGTTATTCTCTAACAAGCAACATGCTCAGTTACACTTCCTCACACACATATGGTGACCATACTTCATGTTGCTCCTTTGCTGCTCCTTTGTTGTTCCTTTTCCATCAATGGCAATAATGCCAACATAGCATACTTTAGGTCCACACTTTGGAAACGCATATGTTTTGCACTCTGGCATACTTCTGGCATAAATAGGTATGCACTTGTTGTTCTGATTCAGAAGAAGCCTTGCTTATAGCAATGTTTCGTGGAGCATATGATGTATGTTCAATAACATCTTTCTCTCTTTCCCATCATATGCTCAATAATGTATAGGATTTAGTAGTTTATTACTTGGTATGAAGGCATCATCCCTTTTCCTTTACTCATTCATCCATGTTGCTTTCTTTATTCATTTACTCCTCCTGTGATCCTATCTCTTTGTACTGTTGTTATTATGATTTTTTTTATTCATACTTCTCTCAGGTCCTACTTGTAAATGTTCTTAGTTCCAATTTGTAAGTTCTTTGGTGGAACCAACACAAAATATTTAACATTGTATATGCTACTAACATATAATGCTCCCACAGTAACTAATATATCTCTCAGGTGATGCCATATTTGTTGTTATTCATTTATATCTCTATATGAATATATGGGCACATTATTGTTGATGTTAATAGCTCTCTCGATATACATATATATAGTGGTTATTGTTGCAATTTGTGTAACTGTTCACGTTGGATTTATCAAGTGATTGTACATAAATGATGGCTGAATTTAATAATTCAAGAGAATCAGTGAACCTTTTGTGGTTAGAAATTTTTTCTGGGTGTATACTTTTGAATAGCTCAATCAAGGCATTAGGTTGATGATGTTATGGGATGTGTCTAGAGCTAGGCCTGCTTCTAGGGATTGTATCTTAACTAATTTATTAGCATCTATGCCTTTGAATATTGATGCTTGTTGGGACAGGATTTCCCTTTAAGGCACCATATAAGTTCATATTAATCATATTTCCCTTTTTCTTTTTCATGCTCTTAATTTGCTTCCTTTGTATATACTTGTAGAGGTCGTTGTTGTTGTTACTAATATGCCTATGTTTTTAAATATGTATAAATGACTCTTGTTGTTCCTATGATTGTATAAGATCCCCCTGAGATTTTTATTCTCTTTGAAAATTATTGAAATCCTTAGATACTCCTCTTTGAAGTTAAATTAATGAGAAGAAGGAGAGGATAATATTCCCAACTTTTGCCTTAGATATTCGAAGGGCTCCCTAGCTAAAGGCTTGGTGAATATATTAGTATTTGTTCTTTAGTTTATATATACT